>APFE030106631.1:0-27040 GCA_000404065.3 Pinus taeda | reverse complement strand
AACAATAGAGTGATTCTATGGGGCACAGTAATAACAATATGGGGGCAATAGGGGCACAAAAATATTAATAAGGGGTACAACTACAATAGTAATGGGGTAATCACTAGTATTATAGGGACCCAACACCGAAAATAGTTTGTTGTCTTGTGTCAACCTCCTTAAAAAATGAAACCAAGGGTTCGAGGATAGTTCATTGTCTTATGTCAACCTCGTTAAAAAATGAAACCAAGGGTCTCTGAGGATAGTTAGTTGTCTTGTGTCAACCTTGTTAAAAAATGAAAATAAGGGTTCGAGGATAGTTCATTGTCTTGTGCCAACCTCGTTAAAAAATGAAATAGCACCCTCGAGGACAGTTCATTGTCTTGTGTCAACCTCGCTAAAAAATGAAACCAAGGGTCTACAAGGAGAGTTCATTGTCTTGTGTCAACCTATTTAAAAAATGAAACAAGGATCCCTGGAGCAAAGTTCCAAATCAAGTCTTTGATTAGATCTCGTAAAATTCCAGTAGAGTCTTTCACTTGATCTTGTAAAAGAACCTTAATTCCATCCACCTGATAACCATGAGTACTCTACTGAATGTAATGAAGCTTAGGGGGCATGCGACCTTCTCTATTTTATGGACGAACCCACCTGAAAAGATAAGTTTCCCTGTAGGTTATGTGATTGGTCTGACACACCATTCACCTTCGTCTATTCTACGGACGAAGCCAAGGAAGTGTTTTGTCTATTCTGCGGACGAAACCATCCTACCTAACTTTAGTAGTTTTTGTATGGTTACTGGAGACTCTCATTTTCATCATGTTGGGGGCATGAAAACCATTTTTCCATTTTTAATTTATTTTTATAGCTTTTTAGTTTTTTCTTTTCTAGTTTTTTTTAGTTTTGCCCTTTCTAGCTTGCATAAAAAAGAAAACTAAAAACCGAGCATAGTTCCCCCATGGTTCAAGCTCGTTAAAAAATGAACCCACCTAGAGTAATTAACCTTTGTGATTATCATTCTATCAACCTTTTGAACCTTGGTTGTGTACCTCCCATCACCTCCATTCTTTTGGCTGATCATATGCTTCCACTTGGTTGTTTACCCTTTTTGAGGAACAATTGCGACGAGTGGTCTTATTAGCCAACCTCTTTACAAAAGTCACCATGTTTTGAGAAGTTCCAAGCTTACCCAGAACCAGTTGCTACCCTAGACACCACTCATTCCTCAAAATTGAGTCTCCTTTAAACCCTTTTCGGACTTGTCAAATATGAAAAGATTGTCGAGCAATTGGCCTTTCTAGCTCGTTAAAGTGCTTGGAAATATCATCCCTCCGGTATAATTTTATAATTTTTCAGACCCAAGCGATTATCCTATGAAAAAGTGTGAGCACTTGTCTTTTTCAACTCGTTAAAGTGATCAGAAAAGTCATCCCTTTTGTATTATTTTATCCTTTTCCGGACTTAAGGGATTATTCTACGAAAAAGAACTTCTAGAGTCCTCTTTTCATCCCTTTTCAAACTCTCTAAACATGAAAAGGACTAAGTTATTCTTGTCGTTAACCTCATTAAAAAAATAGTGACAAACTTGTCTATTCTAGACAAGACCGAGTTTCACTATCGCTAGACTCGTTAAAACATAGCGACAAGTTTGCCCGAAGGGAAAATTATAGAACAAGCATATGTTATCCTCCTCAATCTTGACAAAAATAAAGAGGCACTAGTCAGCAATGACTAGGGGAAAAGGGAAGAAACTTGAAGAAACTTATGGTAGCAAGTCGCTCTTGAACATGACACTTTCACTCCATCACCATTATTGAGTCGGGTTGGGTTATTTCGTTCATCGGTCATCTAACTATTGTTCTTCCACACCATCCATCTTTTGGGGTTAACACTACCAATCCATCTCAATGTCACCTACATGTTCAAGATAAGTCATTTAGTTGAGAAACCACAATGCAGTTAATGCCTCATCAACTGCAATACCTTCAACCTTCATTTTTCATGACCGCTATTCCTGAACCTTATGTTGTTAGATCTTTTTCACCTCCAGAAAATCATTTGCTTCATTTCATGTCGTAGATGTGGGATACATTAAGGCCTTGCTACGACGAGTCACTTCTTGTTGACATCAGCTCACTATCCGAGAAGTTGGCTTAGAACCAACCCTTTCAGTACTTTGAAGCTTGCATGCCTCATTGGCCTGTTTCTCACTTCCAGTGATAGGTTGACATCAATGACCTTCGACCAAAAGATTTTGCATGGTGTTTGATGTCGGATCATATATCCACACCGTGTGAATTGTACTATATTACCTTGAGGGTGATTATCATAATCAGTGATTCCTCTCGCGTCTATTAGCAACCCACATTATTGATTGTAATCAGGCAATGTCTTTCCATGTTCGACTTCAGAACATCTCTTCACATGGATTGAATTGAACATCAGGCGAAGATTGAACGAGTTTGAAGACCCTATATCTAGTTTCATCCATTTAGGATGCAATATATTCAGGGATATAAAGACATCAAATGTACAAAGAAGTTGCACAGACGGTCATCCGAACCAAGGATGATGACTCTACATCTGAAGAATCATTAAACGACTATCTAATCTATGTACATGAAATGAATTTATAAAGCTGAGAATGGGAATGCCCATCTCAGCTAAATCATGAAGAAATCATATTATGATGATGTATTTTGTTTTATCTTATACAGGTCACCTTCCAGCTCGAAACTTCGGATCCTCATGATAAAGTGTTTCACCCGACATCAAGATTTATGACTTCATGCTTTAGGGGGAAACTACTATAGACATATTTGGGCACTTTGACCCCAATCTTATATATCGATAAACTAGGGATTTTCAACCCCTAAAAGAGTTGTTTCATACCCTAAAATAACATGGTCATATTATTACGTCATTTCCCAAAATTTCCACCTGAAAAACCATCCAGAAATGGCCAAACTGAACCATACTAACTACTACATTGGCCATGTGCGATGCATACTGAGTGGTACACTGCTCAAGAGTGATGCATACTGATTAGACCTTCTGTAGGGTACGATGGGTGAGGATGGACAAATGTCTGACACAGTTTGCTAAGTGGATGCTCATGGAATCTTCTAGAAACTTCTCTTCTGACACTTACCTCTCTGAATTCGCCCAGGGATGAGTAAGATATCCAAGAAATCTCCAAGTGGAACTAATTGTAACAAGCAGAATCAATTGTAACAAGTGGAATGATAGTAATCAAAACCCCAGAGATGACTCACACCCTTGCACACATCTATAAATGTATCCCTCATCTAAGAGATGCAGAGGTTGGAATATTGTGAATATCAAGGAAGTGCTGAGAGTTTTTATTTGAGGAAAAGAGCATTGCATTTTTGGTGTGATCTTGTTATTTCATGAGGTGAAGAGGGATTGATGTTGGGAGGATGTTGCTGGATCAGACAATTGGGTTGTAATTCTCCCTTCTATTTAATAAAGCCCTTCAATTTTCTTCCATATGATTGTGTAATTGTGAATCTTATATTTGTGAATGCTATTATGTGTTCATTATATATCTGATTCTGTAGTGTTTATGTTACAATAGATCAATATGCTTTGATGGTTCTTTGCTAATGTGTTTTTACAGGTACTCTTCAAGTGGGATAAGTGCGGAGAGGAGTTGCAAGCTCTGTCAAGGGGGAGAAAGATCAAGCAAAGGATAAGCGGAAGTTCCAAGTTGGTCCTCTCATCTTTCTCTTATATATTGTGCATAGAAGAAATAATTGAATAACTTTAAACTATTGTTTCTAGGGTAGCTACCAAACCTAGAGGGCTAGTAGATCGAAAATACACTATTTTTCCCAGAAACACTTGTGCAAACATTAAAATCCTTGAAGGTGCATGAAGAAGGTCAATCTAGATGTGCTACGAAACTAACTATAGTTTTTGTAGCGCAAAATTTTTTCCTTGCATATATCTTTCATACCTTGAGTTTTCCTTTACTTTGTCTTTAAACCTTCTCAAATGACCTCCTCACAGTCTCCAACAGCATCATTCTCCAAAAATATCCCCTTCATTCCTTTGAAGATTGACCAAAAAGAACAAAAATGTACCTACAACAGTTTCGTAGTGCGCTACGAAACTTCTGTGCATGTCACCTACAGAAAAGAAAGCCTTGTATCTCCCAACTCGTAACACTTATGAAAATGTGAGATAGCTTATTGTAGCTGGAGATTTTATGAAGAGAAATTTCCTTCAAAATTCCAAAATACTTTTGCATGTGACCAGAAATTGATCTTGAAAAACACTGGCAAACCAGAAAATAGAGTTCCTCTCAGCAGTTTCATAACGCACGTTTAAACCATCAATTTATCCCACGCCATATTGAATTTGAATAAACAGAAGGACATTTTTGTAGTTCAGTATGTTAGGAAGAAGAACCTCTTTCAGTTTTCCAAAATATGCTTTCAATTGCTCAAGAAACCCCTTGGAAGTTGACTACTTAAAACATAAAACAGAGTTTTTTTTTTTTGCTAAAAAATGCTGCGTCGGTCATTTTGTAGTGCAAAATAGGTTTTTTACACTGTTTGTGCTACAAAAATGTGGATTCGTAGCTAATTTCAAAATTTTTCAAAATGACTTGAGATATGAATTCTAAACACAGGGTGAGACTTCTAAGACATGGAATAAGGTTGTCAAATTTTATTTAGAGATGAAATATGAGCTTAAAGACTTCTAACCCTATGACCTAACCCTTTAAGCATGAAATGACCTAGAGACCCTTTAACACCATAACTAGAAGAAGGGTTTGTATATGAGAATGACACTATTGCGACACTAATCCTATCACCTATCTCTTTAAGCATGTGATGACTCAAAACTTATTACAAGACCATGACTAGAAACAAGGAAAACTTTCCAAAGTTAAAAAAAAAAATATTAGAGTGATAACAATGGCTCCACTAGGGATAGTATGCCCACTATGGTATATGCTAAGAAGTAGTAGTTCCAGTGCTCAAATCCATTCCTTTAAAAATAAAAACTCTAAAATTCTGCCCAATCTGCTTCAAATTGTACCTAGTAAAAATTGCTCAATCAACCTTGAGCTTATTTGCATTTTCCTACCTACCCTATCAGCTGCAATCTCCATTTGTAGCTCAAGGAACATAAAACTTCCAATGAAGCCAGTCATTGATCTGATCTGACACTTGCATCTCTTGGTTGTGCTTGAAGCAAAAATAAACATGATTCTGAAATAATCGAGGCAACATGAGATATATCTGATCTTCATAATCGAAATATAGTTGGAAATCTGGACTATAGAACCTTTCCATGTAGTCGACTATAGGATCAAGAAACACATAGTAGGTTTGATATTTCTTATGATATTTTGCAGCTTTGGACAACTCACCAATACTTTGATCATCTACATAAGGCTTCAGTTGTGTGCTCTCAAACTACTCCTCAAATTGATTTTCGAAAATAATTTATTCTTCCTCAATCTCAAAAGAGAAAGGAAGCAACACCCTCTCTTTGTATTTTGTCATAGAAAGCTTTGGAAAAGTATGATCCTGATCAAGAAAACTATATGATTGAATTTGACATTGTAAACCTTCAATGTATTTCTAAATGTTCTTAGCAACTTCATCCAAAAATTTCATCTTATCTTCTGTCTTGCACTCAAATGATTTTAGATAAGAAGACAAGGACAAAGAAAAAGTTCCATCTATTCTTCATTAATATGATCATCATTCCATTGTTTGAAATCTTGAATTGAAGGAGATTTTTCCAACAACTATGTTCTGTCTATCCATTCCTCCAAAAACTTAAGCCAAAAGTTTGCAAATGACTTAATAGATTTGACACGAAATCTTTCAATCCACTGTTTACATTTCCCTTGAAATGAACCATAGAACAACATAATGCAAACATCCTCATGTTTGACTCTAAGAAGCTCAGTAAAATCACATAAATATGATATATGCTTCAAATTTAAACTCAAATCTTCTCCATTGAATTTTGGACCATTCCTTAAAAAATATGTATCCTTGGGAAACCATGAGTTTCTGAAGAATTTATACATTTATACCTTGAAATAAGAATGACAGCATGTGAGTTCTCCATAAGTTCAGTAGAATCACCGTAAAACTATGAAATTTGAATTCTTCAACAATGGAGTCGCCAAGGTAGTTTTTCAACTTCAAAAAATATTCCTGAGCTCCTGCTACCTTCAAAAGTTCAGCTTCTTGATTTCGAGAATGAGTAATCTTCAGTCTCCTAGAATATGCACCAAAATGTTATCAAAAAAGCTTCTCCTGATAGGCTATTGATCAGGAATACCTTGAGTAACTGTTTCAAACCAACTTTTGGCTGAGGCTCAGCCTCCCCAACCTGAGAGGGCTCTCTCACTAGGTTAAAGATTTTAGTAAAAGATTAGATGGCTAACTCTATGAAACCAGTAAAGAAGTATGAATGGTTGAACACAATCAATAAACATCCATTGGGCTTATGGAGTCAGAAATTTTTTTAGTGTGACAACAATATTAGCTTAACATTGAGGTCAGGGCATCAAGATTTCAATATACCAATAACACATAAGAACATGTACGAAACACAGTATACAAATGCATGAAGGAAGTTAGAGCATTTCCAATGAGTTCTAAGTAACATACATTCGTACCACTACAAATGAGGAAATGAGGACAACCATAAGAAAATCAAGCATTGAACTCAGTTTTGAATCTTGAGTAGTAAAGCCAAACTCTGTATTACATAAAAAACATAGTCTTCCACAATGACGCAATATGAGTGTTCTCAAAATTTTCCAACCCGTGGCGCATTACATCTCTTGTCATATATAGAATTCATTAAATTATTCGATTCCTTCCTCCAGCATGAGGGAAATTCAAATTTGACTTGAACTGACACCCATTGATCCTTAAACAAACTATTAATTACAACTAGTTGTTAACTAGCAGTCCTAGAGACCTAATAAAACTAGGAGTGTAACTCCTTATTATGCTAGAAATAACCTTAACTATGAATTAAAGTTGATATTTGACAGCTTCTCCTCCTTAGCTTTGACCTTGGTGATGTCCATAATCCTCCTACTAGCCTTCACTTGCTTCTCCTTCATCTGCCCTAAAAAATAGGAGATTGTCCCCTACTCTATTATAGTTGAAAATAGGTGTTGGGAAAAAGCTTTTATCTCCTAATAAAAAATGTATTTTGCAAAAATGAAGGACAATTTTGTAGACCAATCATTTCTAAACAAAAACCTCTCTTGTTTTTTTGCAATACCTTTCCTACTGCCCAGAAACTGTCTTTGAATATCAGGTGTAAACTGGAAAATTCTGATTTGTGAAAAACTGCTCCTACAACAGTTTTGTAGTGCAAGTTGAGTCACCAACTTCTCCCAGATAATAATGATTTTGAAGAAACTGAAAGCGGTTTTTGTAATTCAGTATTTTAGGAAAAATATCCTCTTTCAATTTTCCAAAATATGCTTTGAATTGCTCCAAAAACCTTTGCAAGTTGACTATTTAAAACAGTTGTTTTCTGCTGAAAAACATTGCTTCAGTGATTTTGTAGCGCAAAACAGTATTTTACACTGTCTGCTTTACTCTTCGATTTTTTTCTTATTTTAGCTTTAAACATTCACAAATAATATTATTACATCTCTGCAGCAGCATCCTTCTCAAAAATCACCCATTTTCCTTTGAAGACTAATCCAAAAACAAAACTGCAGCTACCGTAGTTTCGTAGCATGCTACGAAACTGCTGTGTGAATCAAAATACATAATTTTTTCTCAAAATTGTCCTTCTTGGGATTTCTTCATAGCTTCACCTTATGCTAATAGGCCACATATATATTCTACATTATCCATCCATAAACAACTTCAAAAAGTAATGTCCTAATCAAAATTGTGTTAAGGCTCCATCACTTATTGTCCAGTTCATTTGTGCTGAGGTTGTCCTCCAGATTTGCTTAGTTGAATCTTCATGTCCTCAATTTTCCTTTTCATCACTTTAATATTGGTTCTAATCCTGTCATTACTCTATCTAATGTATCTTGCCTCCTTAATGGAAGGGATGTATGCATGAGAGTAAGTTGGCAAATGAGTCTTTAACATAACTCCTGGGCACTGCTTTAGTTAAATCTGAGTCTACAAATTCGGGCTTCAGGAATACCTTGCAAGGTTCCATTTCAAATTGAAATTTTTATACCATCTCTCTTGGCCTCTAGGAATCTTTGTGACTATAGAAATGACCTCAAGAGATATGAGTAATTCTAGCACTCCAACCTTTGAATTTAAACCTGTGAAATTAAAAGAAAAATCCTTGGTTACTTGACTGTGACCTCCTTGAAGTTTTTCACAGAACCTCGAGCAGCCCACCTTTTTGAATGCATGTTCAACCTCTTTGTTCCTTGTGAGAACATCTAGGCCTTTAGGCTCAACTCTAAGACATTGGCCTATTCTATGATTTTTCCTTTCTTCAGACATTTCTGTGAGACACCTGCAAGGAGACTTGAGTGAGGTTTGGAGCTATAGAAGATTCCCCCTAATATATGAGGTCAAAATGGATACAAGATGGCCAAAATGTATTAAGCAAGTTCATGGAAAGGAAATCCATCAAAAACTGAGAAGGAATTCACCAGAGTTCGGTCTGCCAAGCCACAAAAGGAGGTCAGAAAGAAACATTGTCTGAGGCGGGCATACCCATGCTCAGAGAAAGTACATCATGTCCACATATCAAGTACAAGCAGATCCACTAAGTATACAAGTATAAAATACTGGAAAATACATAATGGATCATCTTATCACAATTGAACAAGTACATGTCTGAATATCACATATAAGAATGTCAATGATGCTGAAGTATGAAGCGAATCACTGATATCAAAGACTAATCCCAAAAAGTACGAAATGAATATGATGGAATAAGATGGTACTACACTGCAAACTCAGGTACCATCATATAAAATGCCACCATGAATGACTTCAACATATAAGGTGGAGTGGTATCAACTAGCAACAACAGGAACAATTGTCAAGTGAACCAATGAATGCTGATGCAACCTGAGGTCTTCACCGACCACCGTGGTACATTTCTATATCATGGGAATAAATGATCTGAAGTCGACCATGTGAGAAATCGTTTGATTACCAGTCATTGATGTATACTGTTAACAAACATGAGACTACTCACTGATAATGATAATGAGCGTCAAGGTACCCAGTACAATCTAACAAGTGTGAATAGATGAGCTGAAGTCGAACACCTATAAGAATCTATCAATCAGGAGACAATGTTGGTTTCCCACTGTCGATAGCAAAGGATCTGCCACTAATGACTGCAAACCCCAAGGTACTGCCAAATAGACTCTAGATCTTTGCCCTAGAGAAATGAGTCGTAGTCGATAGGGAAAGATCTACTAGAAGGAAGGCATTAAGACATCCTTCATCAATCTAGCACAAGTGTAACCCTAGGCCAATAATGTGGAAGGAATCAGATGAAAAAGATGTAGTAACCCAACCGAAGTACGTTTCCGGCGTACACAAGATGTGGCTAGTGCACGACAGAAACCTTCTGAACCAGCCAATAATGAAAGCTGACACAGAGGCAAGGTATCCACCAATAGGGTCAAATGGAAACCAAGGTACTGCATAAAATCCCAATGTGGATAATGTAAGCTAATGTCGAACACAAGGGAAACCACTCAGTCAAAGACCCATGATACTGATTGATGCTGAGCACAAGGTTACCTATCAATAATGAAAATAGGGCCAGGGTGTAGCTATAGGCTTGTCCTCAGAGCAAGATGTCGTCATTGATAAGGACAAGACCTGCCAGCAAGAATTCAATCGAGACCTTCTCAAACCGTCACGAGTAAAGGACCAATATAGTTGATGTGATGATAGACATGATACTGATAACTAGGGATGGTTGACTGAAAAATAAGTCAAGAGACACCGCAGAGAGGTCGACTCATGCTAACTTCTCTTGAACAAAAGCACGACTCAATGTGACTATGTGCTAGCATATGATGACTCTGTATAAGCTCGTTGTGTAGGAGGCACGAACAAACCCTCCATATGATTGGAAAATATAACAATCGGGGGAGAACCGACTCACTAACAAGGTTAAGGCATACCTAAGTCAAACTAATCCCACCCAAATAGAGGAGACTTTGCTTTTGAGTGCTTTGTTCAAGGGCGACATGAATGACACTAGCTACCAATAGTAAATGAAAACATTGTCCCATTCCCACTCTTTTTCTAAAATATATAATTTTTTTGTCTTTTTCTTTCAGCTGGAAAAAGAATAAAAGAATGCTATAGTACAGCGAAAAGAATGAGTGTCGGTGAAGCAGATGATCTAGTTCCTGGGATTGGAACAATCCTATGCTCGATGCAGGGAGGTGAAAACTGGTCAAAGACACTCAAAGGTGTGTTCCTTCCATGGGACAAGGTGTGTCAAGTTGCAGAAGTCAAAGGTGTGGAATTTTGATTTTGCAGTCGTCATGGTCAAAAGTTGGCTTAAACATGAGTCCAAGTGAAGCCGACTCAAGGCCAAAAGGTAAAAATGGTCAAAATGCAATGTAGTAGTACAACTCAACACAAAGGAGCCTCAAGGGTATAAGGCCAGAATGAGGTGAAGAAGCAAAAAGGAATGAGTCTTGATAGCATAAGTCATGGTGGGACTATAGAGGACTCTTGAGCCTACTCCGATTGGAATAGCATGGGTAACAAATGTCAGTGAGGTGCTAACTACGATGCTCATGAAAAGGATGGCTCTACTATTGTATCATGATTAAAAAATAGGCAAGTGAAAATGGTTGACAAACCATAACAAGATGGGATCGACCCTATGGCAAGTGTATCGACAAATGGAGGCTAGTATGCATAATGCAACGGAAAAAATGGCTTCCCTAACCTATATGCCAGTAAGAAAATGATACCTACCATGACAGGTCCGTGGTCATGGAACCATCTCGAAACTCTTGAAAAACGCCCAAAATTTCCTGAAAATCAAACCATTCTCGACATTCCAAGCGCCCAAGTTAAAAGTTACATGAGACCAAACAAAATCATGTTTTGAAAAAATTTTGCATTTTCAAAGCCTATAAAATAGTTTTTGGACTCAAAATTTTCACCATTTGAGTTTGAGAGCAAAGGAGTGGAGCAAAAGGAGCAAACTTTCCATACACCAAATTCAACCATTCAGATCCTTCCAAAATCCCCAGGTAACCCTTATACTTATCTTGCATTCAATTGTGACTAGCTTTAGAATTTTTCATTTAAGTTTTACCATTGAATTTTTTGTCAAAAATTTCACTATGGCATATACGCGAGTTGGATATATGAAACCCACATACACGTAGGCCCTACATGCGACTGTGTGTAAATGGACTTGCGTATACACTGCGAACATTTCAAACAAAAAAACCAACGATCTAAAATCATTTTTTCTTCAGTATTCCAGTCACTTGGCGAGAAAGAGAGCATACCTTAGTGGATGATGAGGTTATGAATGATCCTTATGCTTTGGATGCCTTACGAGGATGTGGTTTGCTAAAATTCTTCAAAATGCCAAATATGAAAGCAAACACACATCTGCTTGAGATCCTCATTGGCTACTGGAGCATCGAGGATGATTCGTTTATGATTGACCAGATGCCACTTAGGATAGAAGTGGAAGATATTTATTTCATCATAGGTCTTTCCCGAAGGGGAGAGCTAGTACATTCCAGGGGCAGGACACGAGGCAGTCTCTCGATCAAGGAATACGCACATATATATTTCCCAAGACATCCAAAAAGGTTGGAAGTCAAATTTCAATCACACATGTGGAGATTTTATCGCTAAGAATAATCATGTCCACTATAGCTAGAGTGAATGGATTAGCTTCTCTACGCCGGGCATCACGGCTAGCCATGAGCTTGGCGGTAGATTGTCTCACCACCGTATTTGACTAGTGTACTCCTCTTCTTGCCAGCCTAAAAAGCCGGCTTACTTCCATCAAGAGAGGTCAGACCAAAAACTTCGGATATGGGACTATTTTGTATTCTTTCTTTTTTGAGAGGGTCCCTGCACTTCGTCCTAGATTATCGATTTCAATCAGCACCCCACGAGATCCACGAATGGGTAAGTGGGCTGACTTGATGAAACGTCTAGGAGGTGGGGATGTCCCACAGACTGCATTTTATGTTGACTTCTTCTCTTAGTGGGAGCAGCAGATCATCGTCATAGATGACTACCCTTATGCTGGGTTGGATTTTCGAGGAGATCCCCATCTAGTATTACCACCGACTGTAGCATGGGGCGACATTGGTACGTGTTTTTTGATTTTAGGATTTTTTTTTTTAATTTTTCAAATATAATAATGAATTTTGAAAAATGTTTTTGATAGGAATCAAATGACTAATATGATGATCATGTTCCAAATATTGGGCTGGTACGACGAGATGAGTTCCCACGGCACAGACGTCGGGACCCAGGGGCCGAAGAGACAGCTGCAGACACAATGCAACTACTTCACACAGTTCAGCGGAACTTGGTGAGACTAACTCAAGGAGTACTGATGGTAGCCGTAGAGGATCTTCCTATAGATATGCAGCGTCATGAGGTTGGCATGCCACGAGACTGGGTTCGCACCCTTAGGCGTGGGCAATGTAGTAGTTTCCTACTTAGCCGCTCATCCTGAGATGGGGCATTAGATGTACTAGACATGATTATGGGAATTTGGGTCCCAATTTTGTATATTATTTTTGGATAGACTTATGTACACTCGAGAATGTTTTATGAATATATATATAATATATATATATATAAAATAATATAATATATATATATATATATTATATATATAATATATATATATTATATAATAGATAATATATATATATAATATAACGTATTGCACTTTTTGATGCTGAAATTTTATTGTATGAATGATTGATGTGCCAGTCTAATGCTTGATTAGTGATAGAATCAGCTAACCAATTATGAGATCTTGGAATGTGAAAATAATTAATATAAGTAGATGATCTTTGCAACAACCTCACTCTTAAATACTAGCGATATAAACAAGGATCCCTCACCCAATAAATGTTATTCAATTGTGACACTATCAATTGTGAATCAAGATAAACTACCAATGAGTCAATTCCGTGGGAAATTGCCTTAGATGGTAAATTGATGACGGCAGTATACTCAGCCATATTATTTGAAGTGGGACCAATGCATACTCCTCTTGATACCATCAACTGACCAGTTGGATAGTAGAGTACGCAAGTTGTGGAAGTGACGTTACGAGTGTGCCGACTAGCACCATCGGTGAATCCGAAATAAACCAAGTCATCCATCAACATCTGCCACAGTAGACCAAAAAGTGTTGATATCAAAAACTATCGATGAGATATGTACAAATATACACAATGTACAAAGAAGCCATTACCTAGCTGCTACTTAAGCAAAGTACTTCTTGAGGTAGAGCCCATTTTGGGGCTCTGCCAACTTGTTTCCTTCAAAATCGATTAACTCAAATGACCCTTTTTCTAAAACTCGTTTAGTTTTGAAGGGACTGTACCACATAGGCTTGAATTTTCCTACCCCCAAGGTGTCCTTATCTTGATCATAGACCAAGACAAGGTCACCTTCAGAAAAGACTTGAGGATGAACAACTTTATCATACTGCATTTTAACCCTTTTCTTATGAGCCTCATTTACTGTGGCAGCATCTTGACGCTACTCATCGAGATGTTCCAAGTGAAGGAGGCGCTCTTCAAGACTAGAAGTCTCTGGAAGGAGATCAACAGCTAACTTAAGAGATGGAATTTCACATTCAATAGGAAAGGTAGATTCCATCCCATAAAATAACTGAAAAGGTGTAAAACTTGTAGTAGTCTTTATGGAGGTTCAGTATGTCAAAGATCCAGATACAACATAAGGTGGAAATTAGATTGATTTTTGTTGATTGTCCTTTGCAGGATCGTCTTAAGAGTTTTGTTCACTATGTCAACCTATCCATTGGCTTGAGGATAATAAGGAGATGAATGTTCCTGCTAGAAACCTAATTTGAGAGCCAATTCAGACATTAGTTGATTCTGGGAATGACTACCATGGTCAATGAAAATCTCTCTCGGGATATAGAACCTTGAGATAATCTGATTAAAAAGGAACAATGTCGTTGTTTCACTATCATTTTTATAAGTGGCATGGCCTCAGCCAACTTCGTGAAGTAGCCTACGACCACGATAATGTACCTATGATTCAATACTGAAGGTAGATTACAAGTTGTAAAATCAATACCCCATTTAGTAAAGGGAGCAATGGTGACAACGTGAAAAACATGAGATGGATGTGCACACATCTTCCTAGTATAATTTGACATGGGTGATAGCATTTGACCGCTTCAACACAATCTTTGAAGAGCTAAGGCCAAAAATAGCCGGCACACAAGATATGCTGAGGTGTAGCAAGCCCTGATAGATGACCACTAAAAGCTCCACTGTGGCAGTCATTGAGCACTGACTCTGCTTCCTCTAAGGTTAAACAACACCGAAGGATTGAATCAACCCCTCGACGATATAATGTATCACCGATGATAATATAATTTTTAGCCAGGTGATGTAAATTTCGAAATTCATCCTTAGAGAAGTAGAAGGAAAATTCGAAGTCTGGAGATGAGGAATAAATGTTCGTCGAGAAAACTTTCCTCATAAATAGTATCCTCTCCACAAGGCAGCTCGGAAATAAGTTTGGCAAAAACCATAGATTTCTTAGACTTGGCGGACAAGAACTGGAGATCAAATTATTGTAGAATGAATATCCATCGATTATATTTGCCCCCAATTACTTGCCTACTGAGGACAAACTGAAATGGATTGACCGCTGCTAAGACAAAAGTTTTGCATAGCAAAATATAATGGCGAAGCCGCTAGATAGCGTGGATAGCTACCAAGGCCAATTTCTCAATAGGAGAATAGCAAATTTCAGGACCTATCAAGCCTTGTCTCAAATAATAAATCACATGCTCCATGAGGGCATCGTCTTCCTAAACGAGAACCATACCAATGGTTGATTCTGCTGCAACGAGATATAAAAGGAAGTCCCTACCATAATCCAGTGGACTCAAAAGCGGGGCAGAGACTAATTCCTTTTTCAAAGCATCGAATGACCGCTTCGCAAAGTCATCCCACACAAATGGAACTCCTTTGCATAGCAAACACATAAACCCTTTAGTGATCTCAGCATAATTCGTTATAAACCATCTTAAGAAATTATCCTTCCCTTGAAGACATTGAAGTTGCCGAATTGAGGACGGGGGAGGCAACTGAATTATTGCCTCTACCTTGAAGGGATCCACCCTAATCCCTTCATTTGACATAATGAACCCTAATAACTGACCGGATGTAACCGTGAAAATGCACTTATTAGGATTCAAATGGATCTTATAAAAATGAAATCGCTCAAAAAACAATCGAAGATGACTAGGGTGATCAGTTCTCTTTCAAGAACAAGCAGCGAGATCATCCAAGTATGCTTGGATGATATGTTTAATGTCGTGGAAAGCATATGGCATGGCCCACTGGAAAGTAGCCCCAGCATTTTTAAGATCAAAAGGCATCTTTCTATATCCAAAGGTACCCCAGGGACATATAAATGTTGTCTTATGTTGATCTTCAGGACGGATAGAGATTTGATTATACCCAGAAAAACCGTCCATGAAGGAAAAAATCTCATTGCCCGCACACTCGTCAATAATCTGATCAATGAACGACGTGGGGTAATTATCTTTCGGATAAACCTTGTTTAGATCTCTAAAGTCAATGCATACTCGGATTGTTCCTTGCTTTTTATCCACAAGGACCAGATAAGAAACCCAATCGGTAAGAGGAACAGGGTATATAAAACCTGCCTTGAGAAACTTCTCTACTTCAACTTGAATGGCTGCTGCTTTCCTAGGATTAACCAGTCAAAGCCTTCGATGAACTGGTTTGGCGTTTTCATATGTCTTGATCTCATGTTGAACTATAGAAGGATCAATGCCAGGCATTTCTTCATAAGACCAAGCAAATACATCTTGAAATTCCTTGAAAAGGTCGGTGTAACTTTGAATTTCTTGAGGGGAACATTTGATTCCGATGAAGAGATTCTTGATCAAGTTAGGGTTCCTAGAGATGTTTGTAGATATCGTTTTTGAAATCACTAACATATTGCCTTCGACACAAAAGTGTGTTGGAGCCCACAAACATCACTAGTAAAGATCTTGGAGAACCTAGATTCTACTTCCTGCAATGGAGGAAGAAAATATGAATGATGGTGTAAGTCTTTCCAAGGTCAATCTACACCCATCATTACTTCTAGGATTGCTTCTTCAGAAGGTAAAACCGTATCCAAGCAGTCCAAGGCAGAGGTAGAATCAAGGGTCCAGGCCGGGGCCACATCACCATCTATTTCCTCCTCAGAAAAAGGAGTAGAGTGGTTGTCTATAGAGTTGACGATAGATTGATATCTAAGCTCAGCTACAGACATAGGGAATTAGATTCCATTAAATTTTCCTTCAGCTAATGTGGTCACGGGTGAAGGCAAGGTCCAAGGGTTTAAAAGATAACGAGTTCGAAATAACTCTTTTCAAGGAGACTCCTTAGATGATGAAACGACATTGATTCTAGCGATAGGAGAGGGAAAGTCAAAGGTACCCATCAATGAAGAATACATCCAAACTCCTAAATTCTTAGTAGGTGGACGAGGGTTATCCACTAAAGGAACAGTAAAGTCAAAAGTTGCTTGAGGATCGACTGGGAAATAATCTAATTGATCAACCTTAACAATTTTCCCTTCATGAGGAAAGAAAATGATGCGAAACAGAGTCGAAACAACGACATCCATTTCATATACCCAATTCCTTCCTAAGAGGATATTGTAGTCTAGGTTAGCATCAATGACTCCTACTTCAATATTGACAACCTCCCCCTAACACATATGGGAAAGGCTGGGATAATCCCATGTGGCCTATGAGAATGCCCATCAAATGCAGTCAGGAGGGTAGGTGAAGGAACAACCGAAGGATACCCAATGGCCTTCTAGAAAGACATCGACATGACGCACATGGAAGCTCCTTCATCAATAACAGTACAAAAAATGTTAATTTTCTAGTATGTAGACTTTATTTGAAAAGCCATATGATGAGGGAGTCGCTTTTTGACATTTAACATGTCGAAAGTGAGCACTAAAGAGTTAGTTGGATCAATTGCCCCAATTTTCGACAATAGAGCACTTCGTTGAGCTACATGGCGCATGGACTC
This sequence comes from Pinus taeda, assembly GCA_000404065.3. Classification (NCBI taxonomy): domain Eukaryota; kingdom Viridiplantae; phylum Streptophyta; class Pinopsida; order Pinales; family Pinaceae; genus Pinus; species Pinus taeda. The sequence continues at coordinate 9,753 of APFE030106631.1, read as the reverse complement.
TGAGCGAGATCCTCAACAATGGAGTAATTCTGGGTGGCCCTAGCATTAGTATCAATAGTCACGCGTTTTGCAGAACCTTTCGGTATCTGTGGTATAATCTCGACAGGGGGTCACTTAATATGAAGGTCGGTATTTTTGGGAGCAGCTTTGTCCTTGGAATTTTTGGCTTCATTGTAATCACGTGACCAAGTAGCCACATGGACATTAGAACCCATCATGAAAACATTTGATGATTTCTCCCCTTCCTGGTTGCCTACTACAGAGGTACTAGGATTTGAACTCGCACTAACAAGCAGTTGCTGCCCTTGGGGCAAAGGGTTGGTTAACACAGCTTGAGAACTAGAAGTCCCTTACTACCCTAACAAGCACTGAGCATCTTGAATCTTTGGGCAGAGATGAGTTAAATGGTCTCCACTACATAACTTACATGGAAAATTGACTTTCTTTCTAGACTCATTTCTACCACCACCAGCATTATTACTAGATTTATTTGTGTCAACCTTCCCATCTTGACTCTTTTTCTTACCTCGTCCTTTCTTCTTCCCATTGGAATTTTTATTTCCTTTTTGGTTGTTGGATTAGATGGCATTAATCAAACAGGGTTGGGAAGACGAAGGGTTAGACAATGTGACCTGGTTGTTAGGAGCAGTTTGCAAAGACAACTGTTGCAATTTGTTCAACAAGTTCACCACATTTCCGTCTACCGATCCAACGATACGATCCGCATGGAGACCTGACTTCGACTTGGCTATATCAACCTTAGACCCAGGAGCATATGGCAAGATTTTTTATAGGATCCCAGACTGAGAGTAAATCAATTCTAATTCTTGGGCCCTAAAAATAGCTTACTCCTTAGAATAGACTCTGAACATGGAGACATCCTTAGAGATTTCAGGTTGTAAAGATTTCAAAAACCATTCGAGACAATACTATGGGGGGATTTCAGCTTTAATGAGCCTCTTCTTATGTCTCCATTCCTAGATATGATCAGAAATGTGTGTTGCCATGTCTTGACGAAAAGTGACCAGAAGCTTAGTTCCATCGTCATAACGGACAGGCAACTGGAAATGATTTAAGAAAATATTAGCTAAGTCGACGAAATATGTAAAGTTGCTTCCTGGCAAATCTATATACCACTTGGCCGCATTACCAGTCAAGGTGCATTGAAAAAGTCTCAACCTAATCGAGTCATCAATAAGGGAGTTTGATGAGCACCACAAATGGAATGTGGTTACATGGTCGCCTGGGTCTTCACCGCCCTTCCCTTCCAATTTTGGAATGTTCAAAGGGAGTTTGGTTGGGACCAAGGGCTAGGCCAGATTGTATTTGATCGGATCGTTTGTTAACTTTGTGAGATCTGCCAAGTTCAAAGTTTCCAGAAAAAAAAGCCTAGGAGGACCTTGGGGATTCCACCCAAACTGGGTGGAACTCCCAAAGTTCTGAACAGATTGGCCTGGATTTCGGAAGGCACTAGGCTACCCGAAGTAACTAGCCGAACCAACTGAACGAAAAGGTGAACCTTGTGATCCAGGGAAACTCAGAGTTTGACCAACTCCGACCGAAAAACCTCCATAACCGGCGAAACTCCCTCCTAAAGGATTATAAGGAGTTGATAACCCTTGATAAGGATTCCAAGTAGAAGCTAAGGGAGGAATATTTCAAAATGAACTAATTGTGGAGTATGGCCTATTCCCTTGTTGGCCGAAAAATGGATTCCTAGTTCCCATGCCACTAATCGCAAGGTTAGTCCAACCTTGAAAAGGATTGCTACTTTGTCCTATAGAAGAAAAAGGCATAGATCCTACTGTCAGGTTGGAATGTGGTATATGACCATTTCCAAAAGGAAAACCCTGAAATGAAGTTAATCCACCCATCATGGATGTGGAGGCACTAAATGGAACTGATGGAATACCCTATGAATGGGTGCCAAATGGGAAGAATGTAGAGCTAAAAGCATTGGTTTGGGAATTTCCACTCATAGAAGGAATGGAGGTATACCCAACTAAGGATGTGCTAGCAAAAGACCCAAGTAAGGAAGTAGAGGGGATGGAAATAGTTCCTCCCCCTTGTACTAATGTTGGAGTCTGCATAGTTGTAGCACTTGTAGTAGAAGCCATGCTTCCAATAGTGGTCATCGATGGTAAGTGCATAATATGACTTGGACTTGATGGTCTATGTGTCAGAGTCCCAACGTATTGTAATACTTTTGGATAACTAGAAGGTAGGGGAGAATTCGGAGCTACTAACGACTCTGGGAGTTCTTCTACTTCTATGTTCTCTTCCATCTGAAAGAGAAATCGAGAAAGAACTAGAGTGTTCCTCTCTTGTTCTGTGGAAATACCAGGACTATCTTGAACACTAATGCTCCCGAGAGGAGGATCAATCTCCGATGCGTCAGCTGCCACGGGATGAACCCCATCAGTAGTATTACCTCTGCACCTTCTAGGAGAAGGCTCTAAACTTGGTTGTGAAAGACCACGAAGTCTTCGAGATTGTCTAGGTGATCGGTCAGCCACTTGCGTTGGTGCAAGCCCCCAAGCTTCACAAGGGTTCCCTCCATTATTACCATTGAGAGTGATACAACGTCGACCTCAGGTGCCACAGGATTCCGCTCCGCAGCCACCTATGTAGATCCCTAGGAGTAGCAACTAAGGTTACCAACTCGTATTAGAGGCCAGGCGGAACAGTCTTGAGGTAAAATCTGACAAGTAAGAGAGGAGGTATCTCTCTTCCCCGCCTTCAAAAACCCTCGTGCTTAAATCCTAAATCTAGAGCTTTCCTTGTCTCCCTAATGCTATTAGATTTTCACTCACTACTCAGATTCCTATGTTTGATATTTTAAATGGCCTTGTAGATTTTTCTCTCCAGTCGCCTAATCCAAGGCCCTAGGATATCCTAAAACTTGTTGGTGTGTCTAACTTGACAATTATAAAAAGTTCTAGTATATTTTAATTAGCGCTTGTTTTTAAATGGGATGTTCTTTAAGTCAAGGGGTAAGCAGAAATGAAACTAGTGGTTTTTTGATGCAAAAGAAATTAATAAAAACCAAACTATATGCAAATGCACTTGTTTTTGTTTTTCGATGAAAGAAATTTCTACTAGGTTCAGAGGAACTTCAAAGAAAGTAACACATTTTTCTTTTCTTTTCTTTTACTCAAGGTTCACACTCACAAAAATTAACAAAACTATGGATGCCTAAAAAGATGCACAAATTTTCCCTAATGCAATAAGTACATGCTGATGTAAAACTCAAAACTACTCTTAAATCAAGAAATGAAAGTAACTTGTTTATCAATTTTAATTTGCCAGTTAAAATGTTTAGATAGAATATAAGTTGTTGATGCTTATTTTGTCCAAACACTAAAAGAAAGTTTCAAGACAAACAAAAATGCACTTTCACCCACAAAAAGGAAACTAAATCAAAACAAAGATCAAGAAAGCAAAACCAAGTTTTCAAGAAGTTTTCTTCAAAAGCAAAACAAAAATGACTTTTCAAAAGTGCTCTAGACAAGACTGAAACTTTATGATTGAAGAGTAGGCAATAAAACACTTTGCGAGTTTGCACCACAAAACAAGTGAGAACTCAACAAAAATGTGTTTCGAAATGCTCTTAACAATAAAAAAGCAGCAACAAGAGCTTGGTAATAAAGACCAAAATATTGAAAAGACAACTTTCAAGAAAGTGTGAACCAACAACTTTCAGAAAGCAAGAAAAGTAAATGGTCATAAAGGTATAGTTTTGACATGCAAACCAAAAGGTCACCAAAACAAAACTTGACACAAAGATTGAAATCAACCTTTCTGCCCTGAAGGCACAGAGCAGCCAAGATTCTTAGCAAGAAATATTGTGTTCTTAAGCAAAAATGATGACGTTTGCAAGAAAAATAAATAAGACCAACAATTTCCACAATTAGAGAGAATTTGAAATCATATACTTTCTGTAAATTAAAGACTGACACAAAAAAGTCACTGTTTAGGACTGAATTAGACCAACAGACAAACCTTGAGAAACAAAAAGTTTGAAAAATCTTGAAAATTTTAAGATATACATGATTGTGTTAGTGCACAGCTGCATGTATACGCGACTCAGGCTAAGGAAACATGCATATACATAGGCTTACTTAAGGAAAGATGCGTATATACACTTCTGTAAACTGAAAAAACAACGTATATAAAAGACTTCAAGAAAAACAAAAAACAGTCTAAAGAATCTGATCAAACTTACAATTCAAGTTCCTACAGGAAGAGACTACACAGTAACAGCAAGCAAACAGACAGTTGATCCCTGATTGGCTTGAATAAACCCAAACTAAGAACAACAATACTATTGTCCCCAGTGGAGTTGCCAATTCTGTTAAGGGCTAAATTACCCTACGGTCTTGGGTTGATACCCTAGCAGATCGAAGGTTATCTATACAAAGAAACACACATTCCATATAACCATGATGCTAATATAAACAAATTCTATGATGAGAGGCGTACCTGGGGGTCCTTCATAGGCTCCAAGTGGAACCGTCCTCCAGATTCGTCTAGTCTCAAGACTTTAAAAAACTCCTTCCATGACTTACTCCATGATATCTCAAGTAGTAGAAAGACATCATCACACAAGGAAACAAGGGTTTCCTATAAATGGGGGAAGTGCATGAGGCAGTAGGATCTTCAGACCTGGTCACGGAAATCTCAACAGAGTAATCTTTATCTCTCTTCTCTCCTCCCTTAGGCCTTCCCATTGAAGCATTTTTATACTTCTCCCAAAGTAGTTTTTTAGTTGGGAATTCGTTGGGAATAGTTGGGCCACAGGCACTAATAGGTAATCAACAGGTGAAACTCATGATCTCTGCCTAAAATTAAGGATATTTAACTTTTTTAAGTGTTTTAAGACATATATGCGGGTTGGGTATACACGGACTCACATACACACGCGTTTAGCTCAAGGCAATGTCACGTATAGGGAGTAAAACACTGCTTTTTAAATTTTGGACCAGGTCTGGAAGGAGGGGTTGGCCTAGGTCATGAGTGCAACATCACAAACATCAAGAGTGAGGCTTGGAGCTATAACAGTTATCCTTGCTTTCCTATTTTCTGAGTAATCATGCAATCTATTTAATTTCCTCATGCCAAGCAATAAAGCCTTCACATATTGTGATTTATTCACCTCTCCATCAAAGGTAAGTGTCTTTTCCTTCTTGAACTCATATGGTAAGTATCCCCTATCATTCCTCTTGTACTGATGATAATGATGTCTATCAAAGCCAGAAATAGAGTAATACATGTGTTTGTTACCCCTCCTATCCAAATTTTCCAACATACTTCCATCTCTGATAGTGCCAGATCTATTTTACCTATGTCTACTATGATGCCTTCTGCCATATGGACCATTATTTATGTCCTCATGTCAACTAATCCAAAGAGGTCCTTGTTGCTACAAATCTGACAAACTCTTAAGTAATATCACATTCACCTTTGCTTGTTTCTCTTGTGCTTACATAATGTTGTCATTTTCTTCTTTGCAACTCCTTATTTCTTCCTTCAGGCTTTCCAATGTGTCTGCTAAGTCAGAAGAGTTCCCCACACCATGTTCCCCATCTTATGCATAGGGAGATTCTATGTATTGTACCACATTGCTAGCCATTTGATCTTTTTCCTGCAAGGCATACTGTGTTAGCTAAACCAAATTACCATAAATCAATGTACTTTAGCATAATCAGGGAGGACACCTGCAAGATCATCAAATCAGTGTGGTGCATGTACAACATAACCATAATCATATAAACATGTATCAATAAGTGCATCAACGCATAACCATCATACTAAATAGGGTCCATTCATCAATGCAAGGCCGTATCAACAATGCATGCTATGACCTCATGCATGACAACAACCATTACTCCAATATAGATATTGTCTCATGCAACTATCCACCTACATAAGAAATCCCTAATCAACTACACATACGCATAAACACATGTAGTCGAGTATAAGTGATCAATTATTTTAATCAACCTACAATACTGATGCATGCAATCAAATAACCAAGAATGAAATCCAACATACAAGGATGTAATCAAGCTACATATAATTGTAAAAGCAGTCATATACACATGATGATGCATTCCACAAAATCGACATCAAGTTCCTCATCATAATCTTACTACTACCATGATCAATATGATGCAGTGCAACAAGCACGTGGAACGCAAGTGTAAGAGCCAAACATGAAATTTTCATGCATGCATGACCGACACATTCACCCATATTTGTAGCACCAGATATGACCCAAAGAGAGTGCAACCATGCTTTGATACGAATCTATAACACCCCCCTCCCAGGTCTACATTAACTAACCATGCCAACCAGGGTAAACATGAGGAGAGATGCTACTACAATCATATTCAGCCTCCTATGTCACCTTAAGGAAGTGGAATCAATAGAACAACACATACAGTCATCCAACATCATCAACATAATCCTCAGAAGATAAGTTAGCCACTGAGACAACCAATCCTTGTGTCCCACTACTATTCTACATCTCTTAGGCTATAATTGCTCTCATTCTATGGGAAAGGGAGCAACAAAAAACACAAAGCCACTCTCATAGGCCTGCTTACGAGTTACTGTGGACCAAAATTGCCAGCTTTGTGTCAGCGACCCTGCGTTTTAAGCCAATTTTCTAGCCCATAATCCTGGCCTCTACCTAGAACTTGTTGTAAGTTTCAGAGTTCATTAAAAGAATAATAACGATGTTGATCAACCAAAACCTCAGGACTAGCCCTAAGAATCCCCTACCGGGACTGACATTTTGTCAAACGCTTGGGATCAATGCAACCTATAAGTCTAGGATACAAGACAAAGAATAAATGACTGAAACAACTTGTGAAACATAACCAAAAGAATCACCTCCTTCTCCATTGAACTACTACATCATAAATTAGGTATTGCATCCATCCATTTAACAGTTAAAAGTAAATACATGAAATAACCATGACATGAACCAATCATTCAACCATGCTTATAACCAACATCAAACCATATAAATATCAGAGATATGAAAGCCATTAAATCCACATATAAAACAATGCAAAAGTAAGAGAAGGTATCTTTTATTAATCATAGGAAACTCCGACTAGGTTCGGGACTTCCACTTACCACCTAACCATAGACATGGTTTAACCAAATCTCTTTTAGCTAGTCACCCTCGTTCCATATTCCAAGAATGAATGTGGGATATCATAGAAAATTCAATCCAAGAACAGCCAAGGGAATCCAGAGGTTAAACCACATCCACCCTCACCAAACTGTGATCACACCAAAACCAATTCTTTGATCACAACCAAACAAAACTTGGAATGCCATCCAGAATCCAACACTATCCTTGAGGAATTTTCCATCTCCTTGTCTTTGAGGCTTTATTGCAATCAAAACCCAGATCACTAAGCCATAAGCCAAGACTTCTCCCTCAGGCTTTACCGTGTATCTTGCTAAAACCAGTTGAGGGATTCCTAGGCCTTTGGGAATGAACCTTGAGACCACTATTTCCTCGGATTCTAAAATCCATCCTACAAACCAAAACTCAAAAACTGAAATAAACATCCCAACATACCATGGAATCTGAGAATAGGCTAGACTAGGCTAAAATCCGCTGTCACAACCTAAAAAAAATAAAAAAAATCATGCCACCGACAGCAAGAGAACCATACACCAACATGAAAATCCATGCATGTGCAAACGAGCTAGGAAATTGCACATGAAAAATATTACCTACAAGTAATCGTGTTGAATCTAATTAATCCTACTTTTCTTTCCTTGTTCCTTGCTTGCCTTGCTTTCCTTTGGCTGCTATTCCAGTTCCTTGCTCCAACTAGAGTGCTCCAAGAAAAGTGTAAGCAACCAAGAAAGTGAGAGAGAGAGGGAATAATGAAAAAACTCCAAACTTGAACTAAAAGAAGGTTACCAACTAATTCTTCAAAGATTTTTTATGAATGACACCTCTAATTTCCTCATTTTCCATTACTTTTCTTCAATTTCCTCCTCACATGCAATTTGTGACCTTTCACCTTACTTTTATCCTAATTTCCTTCATTTTCATAAATAAATGTGCCAAAATGTCATTTTTCCTTTTAATGCCTTTATCTTAGCCTTTGCCAATTTTCCTTAGCTAAAACACACATCTAATGATACTAACTAGGATATATTTCACCAAAATTGAGTTTGGAATACATGTCCCTTACTCGTGGTCTTATTTTTCCTTTATTAACTTTTATTATATGAACTTTTTGCCAAGGTTGTTACAAATGATTTTGTTGTTTGAACCTCTAGTGAACATAATTGTGAAATTACACCCCATTTTTCTTTCTTTAGAATCCTCTTCATGCCATTAGAGCTGATTATCTTTCCTAGTTTTCTTGTGACACCCTTAAATTCAACTTCCTTTCCTTCCCAAAAAAAATTCAAGAAAAGTTATTGAAAATTAAAAGCTACCATACCCAATGATTATAACCATTGGACTCCTAGTACAACAGCAAGACAACCCATTGGAATCAAAAGCATTGGACTATTAAATACATATTCTCTCATGGATAGTTTGATATTATGACACTTTACAGAGAAATTTATGGTCCCTCCATTTGCAGGCATCACTTGACACTCTAGTGCTGGATATAGGAAGCAATTCAATTCCTTGGCTATCCTACAATCAATAAAATTATGATTACTACCCGAATCAATCAACACTATTAAATTTTTATTGTTGATATGTTCTTTCATCTTGAGAGTGCATTACAAGATATGGTCAGATTCATTTCTTCTTTCTCTGAGGTTGGTTCTTGGTGTATATCCTCTTATTTTAACATTTCTTTTTCATTTTCTTCCTCCTCTTCTGAATCTATGTAAATTAATTTCTTCTCATAACACTTATGACCTTTAGTGTATTTTCTATCACAATTGTAACATAGCCATTTTGATCTTTTTTCTTCCAATTCTTGGAGTGTCAACCTTGTAGTTTCTGGAAGGCTAGGAGAAAAAATGCTTCCATATTTATAGTTGTGTGGGTTAGTGTTGGAGAGGTAAATCCCCTCTACGGATAGAGGCGATCCCTACTAGCCCAGAACGGGTCTAGCAACAATCAAACAATGCTATCACGCAAGTTCCTAATTGTAAATAAAGAGTAGGTGGTGAAGACCTACTTGAGATCCAACGCTTTAGTTTGTAGAAGAGATGTCGCCTGCGTTCCTTTGCCTTGGCCAGTCACGATCCTCCACTAGCCACATGAATGGACACCTGCACACCAAGAGAACAACACAAACACAAGCGTGAAATCTAATATATGCAATTATACATCAGTCAGGAAGGATATAATTCAACATCAACCATTACAAGTACAACGAGAATGGAACCATAATGATAGTCATCTATTATTAATAATTCAACAAAGAAGAATACAACCAGCGTCCTGACGTCAAGTCCTCCTTTGGCTGGGTGCTCAGCTACACAAGTCTTGCAAAATCTTGAAGGGGTGAGGGACAAGCTCTCTCTATCTTTAGTGACAAAGTCTCCTTAATTAGGTAAATCCTTATGGATACAAAGAAGGCTTCTTGCAGCTCCAACCTTTTGATATCTTCCTTTCAGCACAAGTATTGCCACAAGAGTCAGAACTATCAGAACTAGAACTAGCTTGCTCAAGCCATGGAGACAAGCTTTTATAGAGGAAAAGGAAGAGATAAGGTCAATCCCCCATAATCATGGATTTGGCTTCAT
>APFE030106611.1:0-18085 GCA_000404065.3 Pinus taeda | reverse complement strand
GTGTGACTATCTATTTTCTTTGTTCATGCTCATTATTTTATGGTACTGACATGCAAAAATAATTCAAAGTGTAAATAAAGAATATTTATTAAAAGAACTTAATAATACTGATTCACCCCCCCCTCTCAGTATTATTTCCAACACACTCTTCTCAAGCTACAAGTTGAGGAGGTAGATAAAAGAAGGAAGATATTGAAAATATGGTTTCAAGAAGATCTTTCTCAAAAGTAAGAAGAGCTTGATGCAACTCATGATGAGATCAACAAACTCAAGGGATCGCAAAAAGAATACTTAGAGGATAAGACAGATGAAGAAGTGAAAATGAAGGCAATTAAAGATGGTAAAGCTCCAAATGATGAAGTACAAGCTCCACAAATTCACAGGATGATTCTAATAAGGAAGTTGATCAAAGTGAAAAGCCAAAGAAGAATGTTGCAACTCCAAAGAACAAGACCAAAGCAATCAAGAACAAAGGACCATAAGGAACTACAAAACCGCCTCCAAAGAAGAATGGAAAATCTTCTTGGTATGCTTGTTTATTTAATGGTTATTGCTTTTTATGTGCTAAATATGGAAATATGGCTAGGGAATGTGAATTTTTTGATAGGTACAATCATTATCTACAAAAACCTAGAAGCATTTTTGCAGGATCACGAGACAGGTTCCATGATGATTTTTTCATAAGAGAATACATGCTAGATGGGCCAAATATTGAATGTTTCAAATGCCATAACTATGGCCATAGCACTCGTGGTTGTAGATATCAGATGGAATCACCTATGGACAACATTGAATGCTTCAAGTGTCATAAATATGGGCACATGGCTCGAGATTGTAGGAATAAGAAAGTTTGGAAAAGGAAACAAGTACAGGAAGACAAAGCAGATAACAAGGTTTCAATAGTTATGCTTTCAAGATTTGTAAAAGGAAATGTCATGAGGAATTAGCAGTTGCTTCAAATAATAACTCAAGTCAAGATGGCCTGTTAGGTGACTCACTATTTTGAACAATTTGGCTCATTGACTCCTTAATGTTTGTACAAGATGAGACTATGCAGCAGTATATGGCACAAGTCTACAAGTGACAGGAAGGTAGTTTGAACAAGATGGTAGTTTCATTAAAGGTTCAGAGGGAGAAAAACATTTGAAGGATTACAGGTTACCAGGAACAAGACAAGATTAGTCCGCAAAGGATATGCACAAGTGAAAGGAATTTATTTAGACAAAACATTTGCACTAGTTGCCAGAATGGAAGCCATCCAGATGTTTCTTGCCTATGCATGCTCAAGAAAAATAAAAGTCTACCAAATGGATGTTAAGTCAATATTTCTGAATGGTGAATTAGAAGAAGAAGTTTACATCGAATAACCTGAGGTTTTCTACTATCAGAAAAAGAATACTATGTTTGCAGGTTAAAGAAGGCTCTGTATGGTCTCAACTAGGCTCCCAAAGCATGGTATGCTCATAGTGATTGATATCTATGTCAACAAGGGTTCAAGAAAGGTACTACTGATAGCAATCTTTATGTACAAATAGATAAAGATAATTTAACAATCGTGGAGGTATATGTGGGTGATATAATATTTGGTAGAAATGATAATCAACTAAGAACTATGCTACAAAGATGCAAAGTGAGTTCGAGATGTCTTTACTTGGTGAGTTGAAATATTTATTACTGCTTCAAATATCTCAGCAAGAGAAAGGAATATTTATATGTCAAGCCAAGTACATGAAGGAATTTTTCAAGAAATTCAAAATGGAAGATTGCAAACCCATCCTTACTCCAATGGTAACAGGTTGCAAATTGAGCATATGCGACTCATCTAAGGATGTGGAGCAGAGGCTATACATATATATGATTGGTAGTCTTCTATATGTAACAACCTCCCCACCAGATGTTATGCAAGCAGTTGGACAAGTAGCAAGAATCCAAGTAGCACCAAAAGAATCACATATTATTATTGTCAAAAGAATTCTTCGATATCTAAAGGGAACAATAGAATATGGCATGTGTTATCCCAATGGAAACAATCTCATTATTCAAGCCTTTATAAATGCAAATTGGGTAGGAAGCATTGATGATCGTAAGAGTACTAGTGGAGCAAAATCTATCTAGGTGGTTTTCGTGTTTCATGATTAAGTAAAAAGTAGTCTTCAATTTTGTTATCCACAATAGAAGTAGAATATATCGTAGCAGTAGCTTGTTGTACTCAAATTCTCTGGATGAAGAAAACATTTCAAGAACTTCAGGTCAAGTTTGATGATCCTATTCCCATATTTTACGATAACACCAGTGCCATCCGTATCTCCAAGAATCTTGTGATGCATTCCAAAACGAATAACTATTTGATTAAATATCATTTCGTTAGAGGGAAGGTCGCCGAAAAGAATATCAAGATTCAATATGTTGGTACAAAAGAAAAAAGCACTTATGTCTTCACTAAACCTTTACCTTGTGAAGCATTTTAATATCTTCACCAGAAGCTTGGGATTTTCCCAAGTTCCCATTAGATTTTCCTTATTCAGAAAATAAAGGGGGAGTGGAAGTGTGTACAAGTCTACAGGATGGTTGTGTGTCAGGGGGAGTTACCTTTTTCCATTGATGTCAAAGGGGGAGAGAAGGTAGTAGGAAGAGGTGCCCTGATCGCAGGGGGAGTACCTGTGTTGCCATCAATGCCAAATGGGGATATTGTTGATCTAAAGATGATGAGGTTGTCATTGATGTCAACCCAAGCAACACCAGGGGCTAACCTGATATTGCAATGGAATTTTGACTCGAAAACTTACTCTATTTTGAGTCAAGGATCTCCTAGATAGATTCTACGCGTCGAGATGTTTCCATTGATATATGGCACACCAAGTAATTCTTCACAGTTTGAGAGTTATTCATGTTTGAAATTAGTAACCGCAGCTAGTGGGCTAAAACCCTATGGGGTTATGGCATGGCACCCATAATTGGTTTTGGCCATTGAATAGTCATTAATTAATAATCTTTTAAGCTCCTAAAATCCCTCCAACATTCTCTATAGAAGCCCCTCTCAACTTTATGAAATGAAATCTCATATATCCTCCAAATATAGCAATCATGGCATTGTTGCTATAAATTCATTTCTGAGAAGTCTTAGATTCTAAAATTAAAGCCCATTTGATTTGAGATCTTGATGAGCGTCGTGACCGAATTTCAGATCTTGGTTCTCTATATTTTCATAGATATGATTTGTGGAAGTTAGGGTTTTTGCAAGCTGCCGAATTTGATCTCACAGAAGTGACCTTGGGAAAATCGTCATAAATCTCTCTCTGAGAAGAGGATTGGAATTATATAAAAAGTGGTAGATAGTGCATGGAATGTAGTTTTATGTGTATCAAGTGAGAATCCGAAGGAGGAAACACTGACACGTGGCACGTCATACAATTTCACTCTACTGAACTAGTCCATAATTAGGTCATTGTGAGAGATTGGGCATACTTTTGCCTTGAAGAGTCAAAATAGGGTTAGGCCCGTGGCACTGGAAAGAAGATGTAGAGGGATTCTAAAAGACCAAAGATCACATGTTGGGTATCTGAAATTGAAGAGATACATCAGATTAAATATCATGCGCCTAGAAGGCAAGAAAAACTAGATCAAGTGTTGTCAAGGGGTGCAAAGGACCAAACTTTCTAGGGCAGCAAAGAGAAAGGTGCAACAAAATGATGCAACAGAGGTAAGCTATAGGTAATTATCTTTTGTATATACATGTTCATCTCTTAATTGCATTAGGTTCCTTTTATTCTAATTTTTTTTTTTTTATTTAGCACTGACATATGCTCTACAAGATGAGGTAAGTTTTGCTATTATCATGTCATGGGTATTTCCTCGAATACTTTTTGCAAGTATTATATATTCATCAAGAGAAGACTCAATGCATAATCTAATGTTCTGAAGAGTGAGAAAGTGTAACATGACAAAAGCAACAGTCAAGGTGTAGAACAACAACAAGAAGTTCACTATATGAAGTCTTCAAGTTGGAAGCACTGCAGACAATCATTGTAAGAGTATCATTGCATAGAGTCATTGTAAAAGCATCATTGTAAAAGTTGTACAAGTGTTTATCTTCCAAGAGTTGAAGAGGAAGTGTTGGGAGGTCTAGGATCATCATTAGGTGGTTGTGTCATAGTTAGAGTTATGTTGTAGTGTGTCTTCTTCTTCTACATCATTCTATATCATTGTAAAGTGGACCATTTTCCCTGGTATGGGAGTCCATTCTTGTTTTATTCTTCTATAGGGTGGTAGGGTGGTGCTAGGGTGAGTTGTAGCTCATTGGGTGTTGGGGAATCCTTTCAGTTGACTACTGAAGAATCTCGAGCATTGGAGTGTCCATACAATGGGAGCTAGAGAAGGATGATTTTTAGAATTCTAGGAAGTTGTTGCTTTCGTTTTAGTTGGGGCTGAAGATTAAAGAATTTATTAGAAAAGTGTTTAGTGGTTTTTGACCCAGAGGGGGTTTTCCACCTAAAATCTTTGTGCCTCTTTTGTTCTTTTATTTACTGTTATTACTACATAGACGTTAATAATAATTGAAGATTAACTAATGCTCTGAAAATATTAAAAAGTCCTAATTGCTAAGGAATACTTATTCACCCCCCCTCTCAGTATTTTCCAACATATATCCTCCCTGTAAGGTGCCAAGAACACCGTAGACTAGTAGTCTTATCCATTGGGTGCTTTATTGACTTCTAAACTTGACTTTAACTAACTAATACTGACTTGACGTTTATTACATATGGTAGAAGCTCATTGAACCTTAGGGCATTCACTTTGGGCTTCAAATTATGATGATAACCACCCACACCTGTAGTACTGAAAATTAAAATGGTATGTACAATGATGTATTCAAATCATCCAAATTCAAGTAAAATTGTGCTTGATTAACCTACCATTAACAAGCCCTCCAACAAGTCTTTTAGTAGATAAGCATTGTTTCCATGAAAATTTGTAGTTTTATAAGTCCCCTTCCATAAATTTCCAAACTTTCCATGCTTTCCCTTTTCTTCATTCCTAGAATTGCATCTCAACACAAGGTCATCAATCTTGAAATCATCAGCCTTTATCCTTTTATCATGAATCCTCTTAATATTGTCTTGGATCAGCTGATTTTTATTATAGACCTCCTCTCTAGTATGCTACAACTGTATCATCTGATTAATCCCCATGTTGGCTTGATGGGCCCTAACCCAGGTTCAGCGTTAGTCAGCCAAGAAAATCCCTACACTACTAGCCCTTTCTGCATCAGTCTGTGGAGCACAGACTGAAGTCTCACCCAAAGCAATATGGGGGGATGCAGGAACCACGTTTCTGCACCCTGAGATGGTTGTGATGTTGAATTTATACCTTAAACCCTTCCTTGACACAGATTGATAAGCCTTTAGGGCTTATCGATGTACTTTCTCTTTCATCTCTTAGAACCTCCATGAAGGTATACGATTTTCTTTCACATAACCCTACACGATGATTTAGGCAATACACGCCTTTGTAAGTATGTTACTGTATAGGTTCCTAAATTATCTTAAGTGTTCGCCAAATTTACCATGTAATTAAGATTATCTTCACATAAACATATATCATTAGTTGCGTTCATATAAAAGATAGAAACATATACATTCGTGCATCAATTTAGCATTATAACATAAACCAAAAACTTAACATAACATAATCATATGTGATCCACAAAGTAAAAATACATAGTAATTTTAGAATACTTCTCTTTATTGATGATTCAGATTCTCAATATAGACTCTATTTGCCCTATGCACACATTTGTAGGGGTTCATATACTCAGCTACGAACTTCTACCCTAGGGATCTGTGCACTCAGCTGCAGAGCCTTTTCCTATGCTAAGGCTCTTACTCTTAGCTCCTTACAGACTCATCAAGTACTTCTACTTTTTCCCTTCTCCCTTAAACTCCTCTAAGACCTCTTTTTATACAATCCCATGGTTCGTAGACCAAGGGTGGATCTCTAAAATCGACACAACCTATCTAGACTAAGGGTGGAAAACCCTTTTTGACTCTTGATATCTTCGTGCTCCGCAACCATAAAATGCAGAGACTTTACATTTCTTTATACAAAATTCGGCCCTTATTCCCCAAAAATTGGGTTTTTAACCTAAAAATTGACCCCCGGGGGACCTATTCCCAATAGGTCCCTAACATAAACATGGTGACTCGCCCTCGAGTCACTCAGTTGTGTGGATATCTTGTCGTGAAGACCTCGCAACTTGACTTGGACAGCTACTACCTCGGAGGTGCACTATGTTTCCACCTGCTTCATTTCCTTGACCAACTGCTCTATCGCTGGCCCAACACTATCTGACTTAATATTCTACTGAGTTTATTGTAGACTAGCCAACTTGCCTTCAATAGTGGCTATGATCAAGTAGGCCTCATCCAACCAAGGTTTCAAGTGAGCCTTTAGAACAACTTCTTTGTGCTAAGCTGCATTTACCTTCTCTTTCAACGCCTTCGCCTCCTGCGACTTAGCTAACCTCTGCGTGACGGCAACAGTGTGCACTGTCGCTTTGATTTCATCGTAGCACTGCTGCAGCTCCCACACTTTTGTTTCTAAGTGCTATATAGTAGGATCTTCTTGTAGGTAGGTGACTACATCGAGCAACTACTTGAAGAGCATGGTAGAGTCCTTCACTGTTCTCTCGATTTCTACTACCACATCTTTCTCAGTAGTCTTGTGCTGCTCTCTGATCACTGGTGGAGTCGTAGGATGGGCCTTCAAATTCAACTATGAAATTTTGAGGTTCAACTCTAGTTATACCTTGGCCAATTTGGTTCATGTGTCATGCACTCCAGCAGTGAGCTTTCAAACCCTCACATCTATCGGCTTAGCCTTGGGAATTCCCTGCTCCGGGACAATCCTGCACGCCTCAACCATGACGGTGGTAATGCGTTGGTTCTTGTCTATGATGTCTTTTAAAAGGTTAAGGGCAGAGTCTCTCTGCATGGTTAGTTGGGCATTATTGACCTTCTGTTTACTGATTACCTATAACACACGTTGTTCACGGGCCTGAAGTTCTGCGATCACGCCATCCTGCAAAAGGTGAAGCACCTCATTAGGAAGTGTGATCAGGTTGAGTCCAACTCTCTTGTGTGCACTGACAATGGGTTTATCAGCTTCAGTCTCT
This sequence comes from Pinus taeda, assembly GCA_000404065.3. Classification (NCBI taxonomy): domain Eukaryota; kingdom Viridiplantae; phylum Streptophyta; class Pinopsida; order Pinales; family Pinaceae; genus Pinus; species Pinus taeda. Next base: position 10,914 of record APFE030106611.1, on the reverse strand, counting down.
GTTCTTAGTGCTGCATCCGATATCACTATTGCTTGGGGATCCGTTCTGCACAACATCCCTATGGTTTCTGAGGTGCCAGGTGCCAAGCTAGTTGACGCTGCGTTGGTTTGTATCTATGATGCATGGATCTGTAGCTCACACAGACCCATCTGTGTAGCACCCAACGCCTACTATTGTTGCTTCTTGAACTGCTATAGCAGTTCTTTGGTGGCATCCCGTATCGTATCACCTATATCATTTAAGTCCCCCTCTGTTAGGGTGATCAGATCTAGAGATGTCTTGCTAGCCTTGGACTTCCTCCACGACCCTACTTTTCTCTTGATCTCTAGTGCACTTGGTGCAGAATGAAGTGTTCTCCAGGTCTGCTATTCCCTGCTTTGTCTGATCATCTTCTCCCTCGGTCTCTAGGGAAGGCAACTTCTAACTTTAGTTAGAGCCACGTTCCTCTTCACCTGCCTGTCCACCCGACTAATGTGCGATAGCGTGCTCTACCTTGGCCTTGGTATCGGTCTCCTTTTTTCTCTTCACGGGCAACTGTTCCATCTTCATCTTGTCTTCTTCCTTGTTCTGTTGCACAATGGTCTTACCTGATCTTGCTGTAGAGTCTGTGGCATTGTGCCAATCTGCCGTCCAGAAATCGAGGACTACTGTAATTTCATCATTTGTGGCCAAGTATGGCAAGTCATGGCATTTCTTCTTAGGGTCATTATGTGCCCATATTGAGACATGGTGGAAGTTAGCATTGAATTCCTCATATACCTGCAACTTCCCAAAATTTGTAGGCGTCAGCTGTAGCTTGTGGTTTATGTCCATATGGATGCTCATCTCCATCATGATCTAGAAGATCTTGTTGTTCTTTATCCATTGACAATCCTTCATCACCCAGAGCGAAGAAAACTTCGCTGCCTCTGGTAGTTCTGGCACAACTAGAGGAAATTGGTTGTCTTCAGGTAGCTCCCATGCAACCAACACTATGGACAGCAATAGCCATGCATAGTGAAAAGTTTTACAATGATCTTGTGCCTCACAATAGTTCGCGAGGAACTCACCATAGAGGTAGCGTGCCCAGTTAAATTGAACTCCCTCTACACACTAGGCTTCTAAAGCTGTCACTGGTGCTAACACTTCATATGCCTGACACTTCCACATGACCTTCCTTGCCAAGGTTTGCATCACCACTTTGACAACAGGGTCACAGATACTTGAAATGGCATAGCCACACAGCTTCTTTACAAGCTTGAATTTTTCCTTCATCATCTCGACAAGCGCATGCTCGCTGGCCTTTCCACCAAACACCATGGCCGGATTTTCTCCTTTATATGGCAGTCGCGTGATCCTATGGATCATCATGTCTGTGATGGCTATCAACTCCTCCAACCACAAACACCCATCGTGTACCAAGCACATTAGCTGGTTGATCACTGCCAGCATGATAGGTGCATGGTTGTAATGTGGCACCCATAGCCGGTTTAGTAGGCTTGCCTTGTCCATGCCTTTCAGCCACTTCCTCGGATCCAACGTGGTCACTCTAGTATTCTTGTGGAATACCTGGTGCATAAGTTGGTCTGTCACTAAATGAGGGAAGCGCTCTGTGTCAGCTAAGTCCCAGTCCTCTAACCTCAAAAGGGAGACATGCCCCAAGTGCAGTCCCTGAAAGACAATTTGGTCTGGTAGGAGGGGTTTGTGCAGGTTGACCTTACTCTCATCAATAACTTTGGGTACCCTTGTCTTGCCCCTGCATGGAGGAATGTATTCAGGAAGCTTAGATATGGGGTCCAACCCCTCAATTTCAATGACCTCTGTTTCCTCTACAATATCCTCATCATCCATGGGGATTTCTTTGACCTCTTCTTCTAGCTCTAGGTCAATCATTTTGGCCTTCTCTTGTGTGGTGGGCTTTCCCAACTGCCCGTGCTTCCTAGTTGATACACACACTGGCAGCTACAATTTCTGCTTGTCCTTCTTAGATTTTGGCCCCTCCTGGGGTTGGCGTAGGCCTTAGACGAGGTGTCCTGTGAGATTTAGGTACTTCTGTCGATACTTCCACAGGCTCAACTTCTGGGGAAGCTCCCTCTACTGCCATAGCTACCTTTGGAAAAGCTCCCTTGGTTGTCACTGCTTCAGTGCTCATAGCTTCTATGGGCATTGACATGATGCTCTGCAAAAAATCATGTGTCTCCTGTGGCAATGTCTCAAATACTGAACTTGCTAGAAAAACTTCAAAGTTTTCATGGTTCATGTGCGCTTGAGAGCTCAACAACTCAATTCTCAAAATGGCAAGTGTTTTTTGCTAGGCAATTGCCTATAATTTATAGGCACTTTCAAGTTCAAATCCAACCATTCCCCCCAAAATTAGTTCATCAATGCTAGATTGGCGATAGATTTTCAAAGATCTGGTCCATAAATTTTGACTTAAATTCCACCCCCTACTCCCTTTGGTCATTTTTTCGTTGTCAAGTCATGAAAAATCACTTTAACGGTCACCTTCCGATTATCCTGCATGGTTTTTCCTTTGGTAGCACAACTCCCTATGTGCTTCTGCGGGCTCTATGACATTTCTTCGTTCCACGCATTTCCCCACTCGCGTAGTTGTCCAACTCAGGCAATGTATTTTATAGTCCTGTGTTTCCTTCCAACCGTCTGGAGTGTTAAGACTGGGCTTCCCTCATATAGTCACCTAGCTAGATCATCGGTGTATGGCTTCAATCGACTGCCATTCAATTTCCCTAGGAAGGGTTCTCCATTCAATTTGACCAGCTGAACTGCTCCACCATTGGTAATCTCCTTGATGAATATGGCCCTAGCCAGGGCATCCTAAATTTTCCTAGAAATTTATCAAATTTACTTTCATATAACAAGACCATATCATTTACCTTGAAGGTGTGCAGTTTAATGTGTCGATCATGCCATGCATTTTCGTGCTCCTTTTGAACTTATTGATGAAATCTAGCTAGAAATCGGTCCTCCTCAAGCTCGGCTAGCTATGTGAGCCTCTCTTCCAGGGCTCTTCGATTTGCCATTCTTGTGAGTGTCGCTATGCCCAGACTAGGGACAATTTATTCCATTGGCATCACAACTTCTACACCATACACGAGTCTGAAAGGAATTTGCCTAGTCAGCTTCTTGCAAGTCATTCTATAGGCCCATAGTATCACGGGTACACGCACATCCAAGTCATTTCTCTGAGCATTGCAAACCTTCATTAGCACATTGTCTAGTATCTTATTGAATTATTTGAGTATCCCATTAGCCTGCAAATGCTAAGGCATACTTTTCTGATGATACACATGAAATTATTCTTTCAACATGCTGATTGTTTCGTTAAGAAAGTGTGTACCGCAATCACTCGTCAGGATATTTGGATAGCCAAATCTTGTCAACACATATTCAAAAATAAACTTTGTCATTGTCATGCCTGTACAGTCCTTTAGAGGGTGCACCTCCTCCCACCTAGTCAAGTACTCAGTCACAATGATGATGTACCGCGCACCCATCTTCTTTCCTTGAGGTTGAATTGAACCCACAAAGTCAATCCCCCATTTCTCGAATGGCTGTAATGTCACTTGCGGCATCAGAGGTAGCTCATCCCTTCACGACGGCTTGCTAGTCCTTTGACATGTGTCACATGCCCTACAATATGCTTTCAAATCCTTATGCAGGGTCGTCCACCACAACCCAATGCGTAGAATCTTTTGCGTGGTTGCTTTCCCTGCAAAATGTACTCATGTATCTCCTCCATGAGCCTCAACAAGGATTTTTCTTCGTTCAAAGTCAAGCACGTAACGTCACAATATTTCGTCTAACCCCATTTTGTACAAGTGCCCTGCAGTGATAGAAAAGTCTGTCATGCGCATTTCTAGTTCCTTGTTTTGTTGACTTATATAACCTTTCGGAGCCAATCCTGTCATACGGAAGTGGATAATATCTTCAAAATGATTGTTCACGACATGCACTGCAAAGAGCTGTGTGTTAGACAATCCTTCCTCCAAATTAGTAGGTTCCTCTTTACTTTCAATGCGTTTCAGATGATCAGGTCCCACACTTAGTGGTCATGGCTTCACAATAACTTCAAAGTCATACTCTTGGAACAACAACAATCGCTTACATAGTTTCCCCCCAAACATAGGCTTGTTGACTACGTACTTCAACTTGAAATGATCCATATGCATTTTAAAGTGTCTGCCCAACAAATAATGACTAAACTTCTAGAGTGCATACACCATAGCTAATCCTTCGCGCTTTATCGTGGAATAATTTTTCTCTGCTTTAGACAGCTTCCTACTTGCAAACGCTATAGAGTGATCAATTTCTCCCTCACTAACCTGTGCCAGCATGGCCCCTAGCACAATACATGATGCATCCATGTGCACATGAAATTCCTTCTTTCGTTTTGGGAAGACTACAATCAGCGGGGTGACCTCATTCCAACAGAACGTAGCATCCTTTTTCAAAAATTTCTCCATAGGCATAGCGATCTGGGTATAGCTCTTGATGAACTTCCTATAGTATCTGGTATGCCCTAGAGTTTCCCACAACTGTTTCACATTCCTCGATGCCTCCAAGTTGATTATCACCACAATCTTCACGGGGTCTACCATTAATCCTTGTCTACATACCACATGACCTGGTAGGATCCTAAAAGAAATACAAAATAGACACTTCTTCAGATTGAGCATGAGCTGTTATCTCCTACATGTATCTAGCATCAAGCGCAAACTCGCCACATGGTGCTTGACCAATCCAAACAATGTACAATCATCAAAGTATACCTCTAGAAACTTATGAATGAAGTCTTTGAATGCTGCAATGATTACACATGAAACGATCGCTGGTGCATTCTTCAGCCCAAAAGGAATCAAAATGTACTAAGAACATCCCCATTCAGTCACGAAGGTCATCTTGCCTCTATCCTCAGGCACGATTTTGATCTTATGGTACCTAGAGAACCCATCAGTGAAAGAGTATGCTTCTTGGCCGCCTACATTATCTAGGACCTCATCAGTGAACAGGGTTGGGAAAGGATCATGCACACAAGTGTCATTCAATTTTCGGAGATCTACACATATCCTTATTTCTTCTTTTTGTTTCTTTTCCTAAACCACTGTTGGGCTTACCCAATCAAATTCTTCTACCGACTCAATAATACCTGCCACAAGAACCTTATCTACCTCAACCTGGACTCTTTCCTTATACTTTGGATTAAGGTGGTAAGGTATTTGTTTCACAGGTTTCGCATCCATTTTCAGGGTGATATTAATGACACCTATGTCTCCTATTATTCCCTTCAGATTAGAAAACTTCGTGGGGAAAAAAATCATGATATTTGTGGAGGAGCTCAGCGACCTTATCTATTGTCGCGTCATCCCAATAGTCCCCAATCTTCAAAAATTTGATCTCCACCTCTATGCCAATGTTGACCTTGTCACGCGGAATGAGTCGATCTTGCGGACAAGATAGACCTTCCTAGAATCTAATGAAGACCTAATGACAAACAAACCAACCAGACACTATCTTTCTCTAAATGCGCTTTATAAATAATGGCAAACAAATGTGTTTAAGACCTACCTCATGTCCAACGCAAGTTTGGAGATGCCTTCGCTCCTTTGATCCAAGTAAGTTCCTTCGTCGCAAACCTGCAAGCACAAACAAGGCAAAGGATTAAATAGCACCTGAATATCCAATATTATAAAACATATTTAACAGTAAATTCAAGGAGTCCATGAAACAAATAACATAATATACTTGTTGAGAAAAATGAGCTTGCTTGTATTAATTCAAAAGAAAAGAACCTTACAACCTTTTCCTTGACGCTGTACAAGCTCCTTCCAGGGTCCAACAAGAAGTATCCTCTACTTTGACAAGCTTCACTCACTCCCTAATGGGGCCAAAAAGGTATGTGATCTCTCCTCTTAAGCTCAAATAGGAAGTCTTGATTTCACTAGCCTTTACCCTCAAAAGTTCAGCTTCTAACCTCTCTAGCCACTGACCCAATGCCTCAATTTATAGTGCAATGGAGATCAGTTACCAGCTCCTCCTTCAAAGGGATAGATTCCTCCTTCAAAGGGATAGCTCCTCTCAACAAGGGATTAGTTCCTCCTATGATGGGATGCATGAACCACTTGGAGCGAACAATCCACGTCAGAAATCCTTCTAGAAAACTCTAGAATTAACCCAAAGTGAGTTTTTTAAGATAAAAATTGCACCTTTTGACTTTCACAGGGGTACGCACCCTCCCCTTTATAGACAGAGCGTATAAGTACGCATGTAATATGAACAAAGGGTGCGGACCCACAGGCAAAAGTGAGAAAAAGTGTGGAACCAGAGTTACATTGTTTTTTGATGTCTTTCTCTCATATCCAAAGATTATTTTGAAGAACTGAGGTTTGAGACTTGTTTAGGAGGACAGTACAAGTGATGATAGACTCATACTGATTGCAAATAATCAGGGTGACGATATTTTTGTGTAACAGATTGCCCCCTAAAGTGTGAAGTCTGTAGTAGATGAGGATTTCATTTATCATTTAGGAAGAGTGAAGTACTTTATCATTTCGAGGATCATCTCGCAGAGAGCCGGGTTGGAACCTATAAAAACATTCAATGCAAAATATATATATGAGATCATATCATCACTGAGGTAGGCATTCCCATACTCAGATAAAACTGACTAAAAAACACTAACTACTGCTCTGATATAGGAATGACCTTGTAACACATCATAAGTATAGACACATGTGGACACAGTATGGACGCAGCCATCTATTTATGAATAGTCCATAGTATAATGAATACAAAATTCCTCACAGCCTAGATGGTGGAAACTAGATCTAGGGTCTTCATTTATACTTCCCGAAACAGTACGATTCTATCCATGCGAATGAATGTGTCGAAGTCAAACATGGTAGAAGTCGCTTGATTACTAGTCAATGACGTAAATTGTTAACAAGCGTGAGAGAAACCACCAATAATGACAATGGCTCTCAAAGTACTCAGTACAATCCATGAGATGTGATAAGATGTGTCAATGTCGAACATGTCACGGAATCCTTTGATCGAAAGTCAATGATGTAAACTGTCGTCAAAGGCAAGAAACCTGCCATTGAGGCATGCAGATCTAAAGGTACTGATGATTCCTAGATCATCTTTCTAGATAATGAGTTGAAGTCAATAGAAAGCGATCCGTCGTAGGCAAGCCCACAACACGAAATCATAGATCAAGCTAAAGAAATTTAGTTGCAAGGACTGACTCAGGGATGGTCAAGATGGATGATAGACATTTTGCAGATGAATGGCTTATTTGCACTGACCTCTTGAACACATAATGACACGACAGATGGTTTGGTGACAACTGACCCAAAGTTAATACCTAGAAACCGGCTGAAGACTTTCAATGTGATTTGATCAACTGTTAGGTAAAGGATTTCCCAACCCAGGTGAATGAAAGTGTCGTGTTCAAGAGTGGTTATAAAGTATGACAAACAGACTCACTTTTCTCTCTTTTCCCCAACCATTTCTGGCAAGTACCTCTTTATTTTTTACAAGCTTGAGGAGGATAACATATGCTTGATTTTAAGCTCACCCTTCAGGTGAGTCCAACTTAGTTTAAATTCAAACCCTAAGAAGGAGTGGTCCTTCCTGTTTGTAATAGAACAAGTCCTTTACTGTCGAATTTTAACGAGTCCAGTATAGGAGAAACTCGGCGTTTTTCATTTTTAGAGACTCCGAAAAAACTTAAGAAGACTCCAGGGTTTGACTTTTTCATAAATTTGTGTCTCCCAAGCCCGAAAAAGTATAAAATAATACTTGAGAGAACAACTTGATATTTTACGACCAAGGAGTACTTTTCGTTATTAGTGTCTTTGATCCGAAAAAGTAAAAAAGCGACCAAGGACACGTCGTTTTATAACCAATATCGAATTTGAAACGATAAAAATCCGGTGATCTTTTTATGTTTTTACGGTCGAAAAAGAGCTGTAAATTGACCGTCTTTTAATTCTGTTTTAACGAGTTTAAAAGAGAAACTCGGCAATCTTTTCATGTTTTAGGAGTCAGAAAAGGGCTTAAAAGGTGATTCTGGTTGAAAATGATCGATTTCGCCTGAATAATCCTGTTATCTTGCACAAAAACACAAACATTACTCATACCTACTTGAAAGAGATAAAAATATCGCAAAAATACCTTTTTAAAGTGAAACATAAACAAATTTGCATTTATTTACCCAAAAAACTTATAAAAAGGGGCTTTTACCATTCATTTTAACCATCTGTGATTTGGGTGAGAAAATAGTGCTTTTGCTCTGAAAACTTCCCGTGAAGATTGTGGAAAATCCAACCGTCAGAATCAAATGTTGTCTTCTCCAGGTAATCCACATCATCCTTCTCTTCATTTTTAACCGTTTAATTTTTTAATTTAGTCCCTCATTTCATTTTTTAGGAGGGTTTTTAGGCAAAAAACCCACGCTCGAGGTACGCAGGCTCACCACTGCGAACCTGCGGACCCCGAATTTTTCTCCATTGGGAAAAAGCTCGGGGTCCGCACCTTCCATGTGGACAAAGTGCGGTCCCATGCACTGTGTCGAACATGAAGGCTGCGGGCGCCGCCGCGAGGGTTTTTAACCCAAAAATTCTCAAAAATGGACCAAAGAAAAATTATTCTAGCTTTCTAAATGATCTTTTTGCTTGATGTAGGTGGTACACCATGCTAGATTGGCGCGAACGAGAGCATGAGGATGTGGATGCTGTCACATGGAATCATCAACCTTCACTTGATGCTTTGAGGGCTTGCAGTTTATACAAATATTGGGCCATTCCTAGCATGAGGGCTCAGGTGGATTTCTTGTAGTGGATGGTTGACAGATGGAGCGTCCAGGACTAGTGTTTCTTTATTGGTAGCCACCAGCTCGAGATTGAGCTGGCGGATATATATTTCTTGACTGGTTTGCCTAAGAGAGGCGTTGACTTGACTTTGTTTGGGACTAGGGCAGGTGGTCAGTTTGTCGATAGCCTCCAGTTAGAGTACTGCAACCGCCAGACTAGAGACAAAGGGATAGACATAAAGACCATATCCCGTCCTGAGCTCATGGTGATTGCATTCACTGTTACTAGACTGTGCGGAGCTGCCGCATTACATGTTGCCACTGGATCCCAAATGCGTATGGCAGTTGATTGCTTTCAGGGCACCATCTTCAACTGGTGCAATGCTGTTTTGGCTAATGTGAAGGGCCAATTGACCAGGGCCAAGAATGGACGACTGAAGACTTTTGGTTATGGAGCTTTAGTCATGAGCTTTGGCCTGGAGAGGATTCCCATGCTTATCCTGCAACACCTTACAGTTGGAGTTGGGCTTCCCCGAGAGCCCAAACGGATGCGATGGGTCACAGTCATGGCCTGTCATCCTGACGAGGGGACCGAGGTCGTCTGATTCAAACCTGAGTATTTCCAATGGTTGGAAAACCAGGTTTTTTCTATCCAGGATTTCCCTTATGCTGGGGTTGATTTTCATGGAGACCCAGACATGGCTCTTCCTCCAGGAGAGCAGTGGGATGACTCAAGTAATCATTTTCAACACTTTCCTAATGTTATTTATTTTTATTTTTTTTATATCGTCTCAAAACTGATAGTAATAATTTTAAAATGCATATGTGGGCCCACAGCGACCAGCCGCTCTCCAGCCTTTCGAGAGAAAACAACCAGTTGCACCGGCTCCAGCCCCACAGGACGAATCAGCAGAGACCTTGGCCGAGTTGGAGAGTCACCTAGAGCGCCTGACAGGGGACATCCTCGAGACCAGCATAGACGACATCCTTCGTCGACTTCAGTGCTATGTGATTGGAGTCCCCGGACCTTTTAGGAGGTTCCTTTGTAAGGTGGCCCGTGTAGTGGTTTCGTATCGAGATCACCACCAGTGATGGGATGATCGCTTATGTAGTCACACATGACATTTTTCTTTTTGTAGCTATCATTTTTGCCGATCATAAGGTGTTTTTCAACCTATGATTGAGGACGATGTATTTTTGACACACTCCTATATATATGATATCATTACTACTAGCTTGTCTTGTTAAACATGTTTATGGAATGTTTTTAAATTTACTTGTATGATTATCGCACATGTCTACTTAACATTTGAGAAGCAATTGCATCTGCTAATGTATTCAAATATCTTGGAATATGCTGATATTCAATATAGTCAAATTCACGTTCCAAGAGACGCACTCTCAAAAATAATCTTAATAAAAATGGATTTCTAATGGCGTATACTCTATTAAGTTGTAATAGAACGAGTTCAGAATCTAACCTCACTATCAAACTCCGAATCCCAAATGAAATAGATTCAGATAATAACTCCACCACTGCACTATACTCAGCAATGTTGTCCGTTGTTTGACCGAGGCTTACCCCATGCATAGATACTAACTCGTAAGAGGGCGAATAGATAACCCAAGCTGTGGAAGAAATATTCCGTGTACTACGACAAGTGCCATCAGTGAAACCAATATATGTTTGGAGATGCGTCGACATCTGCGACATCAAACGTAAAACCAAGATAAGTAGGAATAACAACGGAAAACTCAATCTCTAAGATAAGCACACTTTAATCTAAAACACACCAGCTAGAAGGAAAAACTAACCTAACTAAAAAATCTCCACACTCGTTTTAAGAATAATATCTCTTCAGGTAAATACCATTTCTGGGTTTACCTAAAGAGACCCCGTCAAAGTCTACCAATTCATAGGCCCCTTTCGCTAGCTTTTGCTTGACAACAAAGGGACAATGCCACATAGGCATGAATTTTCCAGCACCCAATTTATCATTTGCTTGATCGTACAAAAGGACTAGATCTCCTTCCGAAAAATTTCGAGTGGTTACATTTCGATCATACTGAGCCTTAATACGTTTGGCATGAGATTCGATCGC
>APFE030106608.1:224190-265802 GCA_000404065.3 Pinus taeda | reverse complement strand
AATTAACTCAACTTAATGTTACCTTTAATTTAAAAACAAAACAAAATGCTCATATTAGGTTTATATTTCAAATATAATATACCGATGCATTTTTATGAAATATGGCATTGCATTCCATCAAAATATATCACTATTTTTAAATATTAGTGTTTTTTATTCTATAAAATTTAATAAATTTTACCATCAAAATAAATTTTGAATAAATATATCTGAACAATATATCATAAATCATACAACATAAAATCTAAAAATATAACATTTCTCATTTTATGTAAATCAAATAAATATAACATTTCTCATTTTATGTAAATTATAAATTTAAAATAAATATACTTTTTTTATTCCATGAAATATATAATTTACAATAAAAAATAACTTTCTATTTCTGTGAAATATTTTAATAAACATATTTTTATAGAGATGCGATTCTATGAAACATATGGACATTACATTTTATGAATTAGCATACTAATATTAATACTTCTATATTCTATTAAATTATAAATTTTACTATGAAAATAAAATCTAATATTAACATATTTAACATATATCATGAATCAACTAGCATTAAAGTCTGAATTAACATTTCATTTTATGTAATGACTTTTGAGTAAGTATAAAGTTTCATTTTATCTAGTAAATTTCAATAAATATAACATTTCATTTTTGTAAATTAATCAATAAATATACATTTCTATTTTATGTAATAATTTAAAATAATGACGGAGATTTTTTTCATATGAATATAATAATTTCACTATGAAAATTAATTTTTGAAATAAATAACTTTCTATTCTATGAAAATAATTTAATAAACAGTGTGTTTCAATATACTATTGTTATTATTTTAATGATTTTATGTAATAAAATTATATAAATTTAAAAATTCAATAATGAAATTCTATCATTTTAATAGGTCATTTAAATATTGAGTAATGCATATTTTTTTTAAGAAGACGCATTTCACAGTAGGGAAAACTTTTTTTCCAGGAGAAAAAAAGCATAATGTATTATATTGAGTCAATATAAAAGACAAATGTACATATAGATGTAGACCATACCTTGTCCATATTCACAAGATCATATGTCAAATGAATTGTATGGAAAAAACAGATAGCTTGTGCATATAGGCAAATAAAAACATAGGTACCTATACGCAAAATATGCACCATATATGTTATGCACAAGTCCATATAAGCAGAAAAAAGGAGGATGATGATCACAGATAGTCCGATAAGATCAAAAATCAGCAGAGCCATAAATCATAGTCCAGGAGGCCATGATGTTGTCCAGGATGGACGAAACAGGAGCAGCTGAGTCATTGAAGATTCTAGAGTTCCGCCACTTCCAAGTAGACCAGAAAAGAATAAGGATGAGAAAGCGCCGAGTCCCTCTTTGCTGACTCCACCAGATGAATGTTGCATGGGAAGAGTCAAAAACAGTAAGTGGGAAAATAGAAGTATTTGCCAATACATACCAGACACGTTGGATAGATGGGCATTGGAAAAACATGTGCATATTTGTTTCTTCATCTGCTTCACACAATGCACATCTGCTAGGACCATGCCAACATCGTTTCCTTAGGTTGTCCCATGTGAGGTTCTTGTTGTGGAATACCAGCCACGCAAAGTGAATGTATTTGAGAGGACATCCTGCCTTCCAGAATACCATCGGAAAAAGTATATGAGCATTTGAAATCCTGGGGAAGATTATATCTAGATATATGTCACGTACAGAAACAGGCTTTCGTGCATTGCATACAGTGCATTTGAGTTGGTCCTCATTTCCATATCGATGAAAGCCACATCTGTGTAGAGTGCCCGTGATGGATTTCCAGATGTCATCCAACAATATCCGACAAGAAGAGAGTTGTTCCGTCCTTCCAAATTGGTGAAGAGCCTTGCCAATCTTCAATGAGTTTGTTCCATGTGAATATGCCGCGACGATGAAGATGTGTTGAAAGGTCCTCGGGGATGTATATCTCACCATGACCACATATTATGGGGTCAATGCCAATGAGAACACAACATCCAGTGTATAACCTCCATCTCAATCGGGAAATGAAAAAAGATTCAATCTTCCGTAAGTTGAGCCATATAGCAGATCCCTGACGAGGCCCGATAGCCCCAGTTCTGTACCAGAATTTTAATTTCCTGCCTTTCATGTATTTCTGTCTGATAATGGTGCTCCATGGGCCATTACCAAATATGCCTCTCCATAAAGTGCGGAATAAGAGTGCGCGGCCAAATTGACGCAAATCCTTTAATCCCCATCCGCCAAATTGTTTTGGAATGGAGATAACATCCATTTTGATAAGATGGAATTTTCTATGTGCGGACGATCCTCCCCATATGAAATTTGCCGTGATCATGTTTAATCGTTGAATGGTGCATGAGGGAAGGTAGAACAAATGAGCCTAGTATACAAATAGCTGGGACAAGACTGTTGTAGATAATATCACTCTGCCAGCGAGTGATAGGGTCTTGAATTCCCATGACGAGATTTTTTTATAGTATCTCTCGATCAACCATTCCCAGTCTTTAGCAGAATAATTGTTTGTTTTAAGATGAAAACCCAAATATGTAATACCATTTTGGAGCGAGCATGTGACAACACCAAACATAGCTGCAATTATATTAATCAGATCCAGATTAGTCCCATTGTAGTAAATAGAGGATTTGGACTTATTGATGATAAGTCCCGTGGCTTTTTGGAAATTTATGAGAATGTCGAATAGGCAGTTCCAAGATACTTGACATAACATAGCACATAGGAGAACATCATCCACGAATAAATTGTGTGATATAGAAATATACCTGCTGATCTTGATGGGCCGACAACGATGCTCATCCGCCGCCTTGTTAATGTGCATACTGAGGGTGTTCATGGCTAATATAAATATAATTGGAGCAAGTGGGCATCCCTGGCGAAGGCCTCTTTCAGCATGGAAATATGGGGATGGAATGCCATTGATATTAATGGCATAGTTAATGCTTTCAATACATGCCATAATCCAATTAATCATCTCGAGCCGCAAGCCAATTTTCGCCAGAAGACATCTGATGTATGCCCAGTCTATACAATCATAGGCTTTTTGTAGATCTATCTTTAGGATAGCCACATCAATGTCCTTTGTGAACATGGTGTACATGCATTCCTGTGTGTTGGCCACAGCGTCTAGGATGTTACGTCCCTTCAGAAATGCATGCTAATCTTTTGATAGGTGGGTAGCCAAGGTGCCCTTTATACGTTCATCAATGATTTTAGATATAATCTTGAAAGATATGTTGCATAAGGAGATCGGTCTGTAATCATGGAATATGTCCACATCCCTCTTTTTTGGGATGAGAGCAATCAGAGTGGATAAAATGTGTGGATGTATGTGCCCGGTGATTCGTGTGTCCTCTATCATCCTAATGAGATCATGCTTGATGATGTCGAAAAGACAAATAAAAAATTCTATAGTCCAGCCATCAAGGCCAGGACATTTGTCTTTGCTGAATGCCTTAAGGATTCCATAGAGTTCTTTCTCAGTAATAGGCAGATATATAGATTCATTTATTGAATCATCGAACATATTTGGAAACAATTCAATGCCCCATAGGATGTCCTGAATGGCGCTTCCCTTCCCCCTGCTGTATTGTTGTCTGAAATGATTTAGTTTAGCATTTGATATATCTTGTTGAGTATAGAGGAAACCTCCATTCCCATCACTGATCCTCCATATAGCATTCTTTTCACGTCTGTGATTGGCATATTTATGAAAAAATTTAGTTTTTCGGTCCCCTTCTTTGAGCCATAGTGCTCTGCTTTTTAGCCTCCAAGTGGATTCCTCCTGTCTAAGAAGATGAAGTTTGTGACAGGTGAGCTCTCCTATACGACGCCTGGTTTCAAATGGGAGGGAATTGGGATCCATGGAGTTGGATATGAGATCCAGTTCGCATTGGATATTCTGAAGAGATAGCCGATCTCGCTTCCTTTTTTCCTGTTGCCAAACCTTTACCTTAGATCGCACATATTCCATCCTTTCTCTAAAAGAGGGAGGAGAGGTGTGTTCATTGAGCACAGTGGCCTTCCATGCATTTGATACAATGAGATTTAAAGCCGGATCTTCCAAGAAGGTCCGGTTGAATTTAAAAGGAAAATGCTGACTGAAACACTTATGCCGCCATTGAATATATATGGGCCAGTGGTCCAATATGTATTCATTGCCAACTGTGAGATAGGGCATACCCATCGCATCGATAATGTCAGCATGGATAATAACTCGATCGATGCGTTTTTCAATATAAGCACGGCCGACCCTTCCATTGTCCCATGTGTGCGTCGAAACCGATGGAACAACATCAACAAAATCCCTGATTAATAGATGGTTCTTTATGAAATCAACGAGCGGGTCCATCTTCCTGCCACCACCCCAACATTCATCAGGACTTAAAGTGAAATTTAAGTCACCCACAATCATCAGGCTTTTAATGTCACATAGATCAAAAGAGAAGAACCTTTCGCAGAATGGATATCTATGAAGGTATGGAGCATATGTGTTTAATACGTTTATGGGGTGACTATTTCCACGGAAAATTGCGGAGATCATAATGCCAGCAAAACATTTTTACGCCTTGGCACGAATCCATTGCAGATCCCACAAGACAGCGAGCCCCCCAGATAGGCCAGTAGCATCAATAGCCACCAAGTACCATGAAGGGAACATTTTACGGAAATATGAGATGGAAGATTTCCTGCAGTGCATAGTCTCTTGAATGAGAATAATTTTCAGCTGAGCAGAGAAAAAGATGTGTTTTAGTGCAAGGAATTTAGGACCTGCACCGAGCCCCCGTATATTCATAGATACAATATCCATCATTTTGATGATTGACTAGCCGCATCTGCTCTAAGGGGCTGAGACTGAAAAGAGGACATATCATATATAGGGACATCCACCAATGATAAATTGTGAACCCCACACTCAGGTATATTAGATCTCCCTCTGAAATGACGAGTGCCACCCCGGGATTTTTTCTTAGCAGTGATGTTCTTTGCAAACGTCGGACTGATAATGGGGGAGGCACGACCAGATGGCTTATGAATAGTGAGGGGCTCTAATTCCATGGATTTTTTACGGATAAGGAGGTCGATGTCACTATCAAATAGGTTAACAGGGGATGATGAAGGAGAGTTAGCGGGAGTGACAGCAGTGATAGGTTCCTTCCCCTTTGATGACGAAGGATGAATGGCATGAGAGGGGGAGGAGGATGAAATAAATATGGGGAGAGAGCCCAATGGAAGGTCTTTGAGTTGAATAGAAGAGGGGGAGCGAATAGCAGGTTCGTCCCTCGGCTCTGGGACAGAGTCGCATGGAAGGAAAGATGGGATCGCCGATGTGGGACAGTCATGAGTATCCCGCCCCTCATCATTCCTGATAGGTGATGTAGATGGAAGCCTCTCAAATTGACTCGGAGAGATTTTCGAGGGGCGAAAAGATTCAATCGGCTACGTCCGGTGGAACTGTTCTAATGCGGGAAAACCCATAGAAGAAGACTTCATACGATGAGAAATTCTGCGTTTAAAAGCAGACTTCCGAGGACAATTTTTGATAAGATGGCCAGTCCTATGACATGCGGCACAGCGAAAGGGGATACCCCAGAAATCCAAACGCTGAGAAATCTTCAAGCCATGCCATGAAATCTCAATATGATCCGGGTAACCGCCTCTGTAGGATCTTTCAATAAGGATCCATGCAATCCTCTTATCTTTCTCGCCGATACACCATGGATCAACATATATAAACCATTCGATAGAATTTCCAATGATCTCAAGAATCTCTTTGGACCACATCTCCAAAGGTAGATTCGGGAGTTTTACCCAGATCAGGTTATGAGATGGAGTATTTTTTAATGGGTCGTAACCAATGTACCAACGGTGGAGGGCAAGAAAACTCCTTTTATAGACCCATGGACCCCGGAGGATAGCATCAGTATTAGCAGCATTAAGGAAATGGAAGCAGTACCAATCCTTCATGAGATGGGAAATGATGGGTGTGTACCCAATCACCGGCTTCCAGTGGGCAGCAATCCATTTCCGCATCTCCTCATCACACATCTCGGGAAAATGCCAGCGACCAATTAGAGCAAGATTCTGTAGACTGTCGATTCTCTTAGAGAGATGTGGATTATCCAAATCAATGGCAGGAGGGGGGGCCGATGTCTTGGCCGGAATCCGTGATTTGTTATATTGAATATGGGACCCGGAAGCACCATGGTGAATCTGAGCCAGCGAGGACCCCACACCCGGGGCGACAAGAGAGCCATGAATGGACGGGTGGATAGCTGAGCGGTCCATGGTGGATCTCCATCCATCCACATGTGTATCCGAAGCCCATGACTTCTCGGCCATAATCGTGGCCTGTATCATCGCCTTCGTGGAAGATGAGTCAGACGCACCGTCCATCCAAGATGACGATAGCAGTAAAGGGAAGATAAACGATCGGGACGCTTATCAAGATGGGATATAATTCGAGCAAGAATGGAGTACAAGGAAAAATAAAAAGGATTTCAGAGGATCAGAGTGAGATTAAGCCTGGATAATAAAGCCCAGATAGGAAAGAACACAGAGATCATGTACATCCGTATGGAGAAACATACGGCCGCGAAGAGTCGAGAAGAAAAAAAGGGCCGACACTGACAAAACGCATCAGTTACAAGGCATAGAGGACAGTAGAACAAATATCAATGAAGAAGGATGACGACAGTCCGCCGGAAAATAGACCCATATAAGGAAGAATCTAGATGTACAGTGCACCATCGGCCTCCATAAGGACAAATAGGCATTAAAAACCCTGGCCCCGGGAAAAACAAAACTACATGTCGGGAAAATGTCGACGGTGAGAAACGGAGAAGGGCGAATCCAGGAAGGGTGCAGAGCCGAGACTGAGCCGGAAAAACCAGCTAGGAGGAGGGAGGCCCGTGACAGTGAATGCAGCAGCAGTAGATTTTAATAATACACCACCAAGCCCCGATTCTGAAACGAATGTCAGAACACGGCTTGTATATGCGAAAGAAGCCTCTAAAATATTGGTAAACAGCAGAAATCATATTAACAAAAATGGGTCAAGCACCTCCAGACAATGTAGGAAAAAAGGATGCCCAAAAAGATGATAACTAGGATGTTCAGTAGCCTAAAATCCACCAATACATAACCGAACCATATAGAGGCCATGACCAGATGAGAGCAGACAGATAGAATCATAATATACCATAGAATCAAAAATAGATAACATAATCTATCTATGCATGGAATCTTCAATGGAAGAACCTATAAACTTATCCTGCCAGCTATATAATAATGCAAATTGATGGGAAAATGTAAGCTATCAGGGTATGAATCTTATAGAAGAGGATTCATATATAACATACATTCAATAGGGAAATATGTTAACAGACCCGTACCTAAATATCGACGCGCCGAGGAAGAAATGACCCTCTACCGCCAGCGAGAACCGAACCAGGAAAAGCAAGTAGGAATAGAATAGGGTACCAGGAACTTCGAAGCGAATGGACCTCACGATGAAAAACATAAGATGTTTGGACCCTGGGCAACAGGCCCAAGGGAGAACAGAAGAACACTAAGTCCAATGGAGGAGCCTGGTATATATAAGATGGAGGCCGAGATAGGGTGTATAAGGTACGTGTTGGTGGAGAGAATGGCATGCAATACAGACAATGGTAGGGAGACACGTCAAAGCAGATGGTTATCACGAGATCAACAGGTGGATATAGTGATGAATAAATATGTATACTTAATTTTTAATTAATTTTTTTATGTATAAATATATATAAAGTTAAAAATTCAGTTAATGAAAATTATAAATTAAATATTGATATTCATATTTATTTTAGGACGATGATTTTACAGTGGTGAAAACCTTAGTTAATTAAATTTTAATTAATTTTTTTAATGTAATAAAATTTATATAGATTTAAAATGAATCAATTAAATATTGATAATTCATTTTTTTAGGACAGATACAAGAATTCTCATGAGCTCCATAGTGAAACAGGTCGTTGGGTAGTTCCTAAAACGCCATGGATGGAAAGGATCTGCCATATATGTGAGAATAGGAACATATGAGGATGAAAACCACTTCCTCTTAGAGTACCTCGCGTACAACCACATTAGATCTCAATTTCACAATCTTTGTTACAATACTGACCTTCCTAGTCTTTTACAATGTCAAAATTACAGTGAACTTGGGAGACTTCTCTCCAAGCTTTTTGAGCATAGGAATTAAATCTTAAATCAAAATAAATAATTTGCTTCTTTAGGTCCGATAGACCAATGTTTGGTCGTGGTGGACATTAACCATCATCATCATCATCATTTTAGAGTAGTTACAGTGGTGAAAACCTTCCCCTAATAAATATATAGTTAATTAATTTTTTAATATAAATTTAAAAATTCAGTAAATGAAATTACTCATTTAAATATTGATAATTCATATTTTTTTTTTAAGGACAGATGCATTTTACATTACAGTAGGGAAAACTTATTGTTAATTGAATTTTAATTAATTTTTTTAATGTAATAAAATTTATATAAATTTAAAAATTCAGTAAAATGAAATCACTCAAATATGCGATAACTTCATCATTTTTTTAAGGGACAGATCCATTTTACAGTAAGTGAAAAACCGTTCCAAATTTTCTAATTAGGTTTTTAATGTTTAATAAAATTATATAAATTTTAAAAACTCAGCAAATAAATTACTTAATTAAATATTGATAATTCATATTTTGAAACCTTCCTCTCCTAAATTATATAAATACTTTTCTGCATTCTATGAAATAAATTTTAATTTAATTTTAAAATGTAATAAAATTTTGTATAAAAATTATAAAAAGTTCGACCTGAATGAAATTTTCCTAATTTTAATTAATCTTTTTGATGTTTGTAATAAAAATTTTAAAATTCAGTAAATGGAAATTACTCAATTAAACATTGATAATTCTAAGTCAGATTGTACTCATTTAAACATTGTTTAATTTCAAGAGCAGATGTATTTTACAGTAGTAAAACCATACCTTTCTTAATAATATAACTATACTATAAAAATAATTTAAATTGATTTTTAAATGTAATTAAAATTTATATAAAAATTAAAAATTCAGCAAATGAAATTACTTAATTAAATATTAAAAATTGGAGGTCCTATTGAAAGTCCTACCCTCATCCCCCACATCCACAAGCTTCTCGTCCCCCACATCCACAAGCTTTTCAATCAACCAGTCAAGCAAGGGTTCGGGTTAACATCCACAAGCTTCTCGTCCCCCACATCCACAAGCTTTTCAATCAACCAGTCAAGCAAGGGTTCGGGTTCCTAAACCTAAACCTTGGACTAAGAGCTTCATTATCCCTATTTTTAAAAGTGGGGATACAAATAACCCCTCTAATTATTATGATCGCTCTCTTAGCCAAGTTATAGTATTTTGAAAAAGAAGTTAAGCATATGGCTTGAAAGTGAAGGTAAGCAGGGTAAAAGCCAAGCAGGTTTAAGAAAGCATCATTCAACAACAGACCACCTCATTATGCTTAGGATACCTCGTTACACTTAGGATCATTGCAGAGGAATGTCGTAATGATAAATCCAATTTATTTTGTTGCTTTGTGGATTTAGAAAGGCTTTCGATACGGTTCCTAGATAGAACCTTTGGAATAGATTAGAAGAGCTAAAAGTTCCTCTCGAGTTGAGCGTTGCCACTATAAGGTTATACGAGAATGTAATTGCCAAGCTAAAGAGCAATGAGGGGTGGTCGAAAGATATTAAGTGTAACATTAGAGTTAAACAAGGTTGCCCACTCTCCCCTACCCTATTTGGCATTTACATCGATAAGCTCGAAAGCTATTTAGAGGAAGCAAGATGTGATGGCACAATCTTAGCTAGGATAGTTGTCATCCTTCCTTTCTACGTTGACGACATTGTTCTTTTCGCAAGTGCCCATCTAATCTCGATAAGCAACTCAGGCTTCTTACAGATTTCTGCTATATTGTTCTTTTCGCAAGTGCCCACCTGATTTCGATAAGTAACTCAGGCTTCTTAAGGATTTCTGTTCTACCATGGGTATCATTGTTAACACTAACAAAACAAAAGTTATGATTATCAAAATCAGGGACACTAACGCTAATTTTATGTATGACAATAATAACTTGGAGGAAGTGTATCCTTACAAATACCTAGGAATTGATATTCATCACAAGCTCAACTGGAACCATAGCATTGAGAAAATGATTAATGGGGGGTGGAAAGCTTATTTTGGTCTTGAAAATAATTGTAAAACAACAAACCTCGTAATGTGGGATAAAAAGAAGTTACTCTTTGAAACTTTAGTCACCCCTATTATCTTATATGGCTATGAGGTTTGGGGTTGTAGCATCTCCAGAGAATCATGGAGAAAAATTGAGCA
Organism: Pinus taeda; assembly: GCA_000404065.3. Taxonomy (NCBI): domain Eukaryota; kingdom Viridiplantae; phylum Streptophyta; class Pinopsida; order Pinales; family Pinaceae; genus Pinus; species Pinus taeda. Next base: position 255,345 of record APFE030106608.1, on the reverse strand, counting down.
AATCCAGAAGCGTTTTATAACTTATAACTTGAAAATTAAAAGTAATACACCCTATCTTATTCTCCATGTGGGATAAAAAGAAGTGCATCTTTGAAACTTTGCGTTTTATAACTTATAACTTGAAAATTAAAAGTAATACACCCTATCCTATTCTCCATGTGGGATAAAAAGAAGTTCCTCTTTGAAACTTTAATCACCCCTGTTATCTTATATCGCTGTGAGGTTTAGGGTTGCAACCTCTCCAAAAAATCATGGAGAAAGATTGACCAAATCCAAAGCGTTTTATAACTTATAAGCTGAAAATTAAAGATAATACACCCTATCTTATTCTCCTTATAGGAGGAGGTATTTCCCCTATTGAGAGCCTAACTATGATTAAGTTTATGTTGTGCAAGCACAAACTCAATAACATTGACGATCATAAACTTCCTAAGCTCGCTTTAAATTCCATCCAAAACCGCCTAAGGCTCAATCGAGGGTGGCATAAAGACACAAGGGCCTAATTAAACTATTGGGAAATCAACGAGAATGATGCATCGCGAAACATTAATAACATTAAAGATATTGTTACTTCTCAGTTCAAAGAAAAATGTGGTGTGAGAAAAATTTAACGGCTAAAAAAAAAAAATTAAGTTATTATAAAGTCATCAACCCCACCTTGGAAGACCAAAAGTATCTCTCTATTTTAGCCAGCTCAAAAAAAGAAAAAAAAAAATTAAGTTATTATAAGGTCATCAACCCCACACCTTAGAAAATCAAAAGTATCTCTCTATTTTAGCCAGAGCAAAGAAGAAAATTAATATAGCAAAGATTAGAACGAATTCTCATGAGCTCCATAGTGAAGATCAAAAGTATCTCTCTATTTTAGCCAGCTCAAAGAAGAAGAAAAAAAATAAGTTATTATAAGGTCATCAACCCCACCTTAGAAGATCAAAAGTATCTCTCTATTTTAGCCAGCTCAAAAAAAAATAAGTTATTATAAGGTCATCAACCCCACCTTAGAAGATCAAAAGTATCTCTCTATTTTAGCCAGCTCAAACAAGAAAATTAATATAGCAAATATTAGAACAAATTCTCATGAGCTCCATAGTGAAACAGGTCTTTGGACTCTTAAAACGCCATGGATGGAAAGGATCTGCCATACATGTGAGAATAAGAACATCAAGAATGAAAACCAATACATGTGAGAATAAGAACATCAAGAATGAAAACCACTTCCTCTTAAAGTGCCCCACGTACAACCATATTAGATCTCAAGTGTTTGTTACAATATTGACCTTTCTAGCTTTTTACAATGTCAAAATTATAGAAGCTTCTCTCCTAGCTTTTTGAGCATAGAAATAAAATCTTAAATCAAAATAAATAATTTGTTTCTTTAGCTCTGATGGACCAATGTTTGGTCTCAGTTAACCACCACCACCACCAATATCATCAAATTTAAAATTTCAGTAAAAAAAATTTTAATTAATTTATGTAATAAAATTTAATAAAATTAAAAAATTCAATAAATATAATTAATTATTAAATAATATTGCTAATCATTATTACATAAACTTAATAAAATCATTAACTTTTTATGTAATAAAATTATATAATTAAAAACTAAGTAAATGAAATTACTAATGAAATATTAATAATTAATTTACATTAAAAATAAAAATATATATATATTAATAAATTTAATTAATTTTGTAGTGTATTAATTAGTAAAAAAATACTTAATTAAATATTGATATTTAATATATAAAATTTAAATCCAATAAACGAAATTCAAATTTGATTGTTACTAGTTTTTTGAAATAATAAAATAAGTTAACCATCTAGACTTCAGGTGCATTTTGATAATTTTGCAATAGTGAAAACCTTCTTCCTACAAACCACTATAATTACTATAAATTTTCTTAAATAAAAATGATAAATTTATGAATAACACATAGACAATCTATTAATTTGAAAACTAAATTCATAACGAGTATAAGTTCACACACAACTAAATTCATAACTTTAAATACAAGATTTTAACATGCTCACGCTATAAAAGTTCAATTAACATAAAATTCAAAAGCAGTCGCATTACTCCATAATATATCAACCAGCAAAGTTTAATTAATATAAAATTCAAAATCAGTCGCATTACTCCATAAAATATCAACCGCATTATTTTACTAAACATAACCTTCTATAAAACTTTTAACAATAATGACACCATTCGACTTATTATTCAATCTCTCATTCATTCATACATATATATATATATATATATATATAATCAAGTTTTAGGCAAAGATCAAAGACAAAGTCTTCCACTCTTAATATAGGAGGCTGTACAAGGTCATCTCGTGAGACGGGTGACTGAAAATAAGAAAGGATTTAAAATATGATTTTACACTTTTAACACTCCTTTATCCAATCCATTCCAAACCTGTATCTCTCCAAAGCTTGTAAATTTCTGTCACACAAACAAGTCCTGTACATCAGAAATCCCTCACACTCTTCGTCCACTCTGTCACACCGGAACAAATCCTGGATATCAGAAATCTCTCCCCTTCATGAATGGCAGGAACACTCCCTCTTTGCTGCTTCCTTCCCTCTTCTCTTTTGATTGCATTACCCTCCTTACCCTTAAACAGATTGAAGTTCGAGCAGGAGAGTACATATAATCTCTCCACAAGATGGATGGAAGCTGAAAGTAAAAGAAACTCAGTTTAGTCGGTTTGATGGAAAAATATGGAAGGCATTTTGGCAGAAAAATACACTTCAAATAACTATCGAAATTTCCCTACGAACACTAACAATAAGTTTGTTTATGCAGTTTATGACATTGATTATTAAGTAGGAAATTTGATATAACATCAGAGAAAATAAAAAATAGCACTACCAAGTAGTGCACAATAACAACGTTGTGATAGTAGTTGAGTCAGGATTTCTGTTATTAGCTGCCCGATGTAATTTAATTGGTTATTATCAATAGTTATTGAAGAGAGTTGCCTTCAGTTTTCTTTGTATAGCATCTATTGCTATACACACGGCATCGTAGGATAATATAAACGAAACAATATTACAATGTCAAAGCCACATCAAAACCAAGATTCATTAGCATGAAAATAAAAGACTGTTTACCACGTAGGATGTCAACCATCGAGCCAATCCAAGCTGAAGTGTGCTTCCGCAACTTCAACTCTAAGCTCCATCAAAGCAGAGTTCTTGACACGATTCCATTGCTGCGCAATCTTCTCATCACAAATAACACGCTTTAGAGATTTCATCCCTCCAACTGATCTAGGCAATTTCCTCAACCGGGAACACTCTCTCATGTCAAGCTCTTCCAAATTCCTTAGTTTTCCCATTTCCTCGGGAAGCTCTTTTAAGCACTCACATAGCGAAATGTCCAGATATTCCAGCTTTGCAAGTTTTCCAATGGACTCTGGAAGCTCTTTTAGGCCTACACATGCAGATAGCCTTAACATTCTTAAAGAGCTGAGCTTCCCCAAGTTATCAGGTAAATTTCGAAGAAGGTGACAATTAGTGATAGTCCAATTTTCAACTGAAGACATATCACAAATACCAGGGGGCAACTCCTCCAAATCACAGCAGTGGTCCAAGTTAAAATCTAGCATGCTTGGAAGCTTTAAGCTCGACTGGATGTTGTTGAACCGTGACTTACTTCCAAGCCCTTCACATAAGCTCAAAGATAGCTTCTCCAAGTTTTGCAAGACTTTAGAATGCTCGTGAAGTGCGGGCACATGCAACCTCTCCAAGCGAATAGCCTTGAGCTGAGTAAGTGAAGATAACCCTGGTAGACCATTCACTGTGGCTCTCTTAGAGCCATAATTGAATACTATTAGAACTTTCAGGTTTTTCATAGAACTCAAAAATGTCGGAATAAAGTAATTGCTTGCAGAAAAAACTAGAACTAATGCCTCTGCTTGACGAAAATTCATCTCACACCACTGGTCCTCTTCCATAGCACCTACATAACCACAAATGAAAAGTTCCATTAGAACATTTGTAGTTATTGAACACAATATGATATCACTGAATTTCTTTTCTAAGGTCTTTTTGATAGCAAAATGACCAAAACCTAGAAATTGGTTCGTGATCAATTCATCCAGATAAGATAACTATACTTTGTTGGGTGTAGGATAAGATTCACCAGTGACATCCCACGGAAATCCTGGGAACCAACCTAATACTATATATGAAATCCTGAGAACCAGCTTAATACTATATATGTTCAACAAAAATACACAGCTTTCATTGAAGTTGATTTCGATGCACTCCTAAGTGGCAAAATTAGAGCGTTTTGTCTTAAAGAAAAAAGTAGAGAAGAAAATGATCCAGGATGCATTACTAACTAAAATGATCCAGGATGCATTACTAACTAGCTCATATATAATTTTGGGAAAACCAGCATAATCTGAGGATTTTGGTGAGATTGGATACTGCTGTTCGGAGGAAATGCTTCCAAATAACCATTTCTCAATGAAAAGAACAATACGAAGCCTTTGGGAGGCCCTCTCGTTTCTATAGGCCCCCTCCATGACATATGTACTATATACCCTACTGATTATTCAATACTTAGCATGAAACACAAGGACGAGAGAAAAGCAGCAGCAATTCCCAATACAGTATGTACATTTCAAAGAAGCTGCCGAAATCACCCACCTGTGTGAAGGGAAACAAGTTGAGCAGCAAATGCTTGGTCCTTGAGTAGCTCCCATTTTACTGGCAAACTGTCTTCCTTTCTAGGCATTAGCATCCTCTTCCTACAAACTAAACCATCTCGGGACGCTAAATATAGGGCCAAGTCTCGCATTACATCGTGCTGAGAAAAGTACAGTTCAGAAGCACTTCCATAGTTGATCGCTTGACTCCTACAAGGTCCAATTGCCATAATAGTACAATGTATAATATGAGACAGAGGAAGACAAGATCAAAAAAAATGAAAAATCAAACAGAAGATAAGGTCCCCTTGCCTGAGATTGCTTGTTAAATTCAAAAGATTTCTACTAGCAAATTCTAGTAAGATGACAAAAGCATCCTGCCAATCCAGCTTTCGCACATAAACCCAAATGTCCAGCAAAGCATCCACCGAGATTTTTCTATCCTCTGGAAATGACCCCAAGTCCAAGAAGCACTCTCGTGCTTCCTCATCCAGAACATCAATACTGGTCTCCAAGCATCTAAGAAGACTTTCTTTGTGATATTCTGATATTAGTTGTCCATTCACAAGCTTTTTCTTGGCACTCTCCCATGCTGGGCGAGGTGCACCATGCAAGGAGCTTCCAATCACCTTCAGAGCGAGTGGCAGACCTTTACATTCTGCTTGCACCTGTGATACATACATGAAACACCATAAGTATAAATCTCTTGCCTAACAAGTTTCAACTTCACTCACAAGCTTTTTATTTTATTGCTTATGAAGGACGCATAGCTTCATCTGGCAAAGGATTCTACTAAAGGCCTAATGCCTGTGTCTAGAATCTCTTTTATTGAAACACTGATCCATTGTTCACAATAGAAGAAACCTTAATTTGAAACAGCTAAACTCAAGCAAATAGAAAGCTTAGTGCGATGATAGATTCCATATGAAAAGCATTTCAGTACTGTGAGAGGCATACCTGCTTGACAAGATGTTCATCTGCATTATTTGGAATTGATCTCTGTCCAAATGCCCAAAAGCAGAAAAGGGACAAAGCATCACCATCTTCCAACAATGGCACTTCATAAAGCTGAGTAGAAGCTGCTGCAGAGATGATAGATCGATCTCGAGTTGTCACAACGGTTTTGTAGCCTTGCCCTTCAAATAACAAATTTTCCAAATTTGCCCTAGACCATACATCATCAAGTATCACCAGAGTTGGCTTGGCTTGCCTCAGCAGCTGCTGCTGCAGCTGTCTGTGTGCATCCTCAACATTCTGGAATTCAGGTTTCTTCCTTGGAAAAATCTTCCCCCACATAGTATCTAAAATTCCCTTCAAGTTTGGGGACTGTGATACCGTGATAAAAATGATATTGTTCTGGAAAGCACCTGGCATACATAAAGAGACAATTGCTTATATGAATGTTCCATAATCTGAACAAGTGTAAGTTATTTAGCACCATTATATCAGAAAAAAGCACAAGACCTTAACATCGAAAAGCTACAACATAATTTCGCTATGTTCCGAGTCTCACACTAGCTGCAAGCTTTGGGCATGGCAACCAAAACCAAGCTGCCATTAGAATCCAATTTTCTTAATTTTGAACTTCTTGACACACCAAAGCCAAGGCTCTCAGCTAGCATATAATAGCATTAAATGGTGTCCAAGATACACCATAATATGTAGCTTTAAAAAGTTAAAAAGGAAAGAAACATCAGCAATAATTGAGTTATTTCTGTTATAAAAAACCCCAGCGTAACTTCCAAAAACAAAATGCCAGAAAGGTTACAACATAACTGCTCTGAAGAGTGGTACTCAAAGCAGCCAATAAATTATAACTTCAACAAAACCAAAGGGCTACTACTCAAAACTGCCAATAAATCATATCTTCGACAAAACCAAAGGGCTGCTACGAAGTAACAAACCTGCTTTTAGAAATGTTTGTGAAGCCTTTCCAAGAGAAGTGAATAGAGATGGGAATAGAGACTTCTAAAGCACTTAAATGAGAATAGAGATGGGAATAGAGACTTCTAAAGCACTTAAATTCAATACGCAAGGTAAAAGATAGTGCTATAAGACGATAACCAAACCTCCTATCAAATGAAGCCTAGGAAAAGACTGAATGGAAGTCACAAGACTCCCAGAAACGGCTCAGCAAACCGAGGAGTGAAAATTTGACCAAAACATGGAAAATACTTGGCACAAAACTTGCATTAGGCATTGTTTCAGAAATATGCTCTTTTTTCTTGGTTTTGGTTTGGGCATTACAGACCAAATTTAACCAAGTCTTGCAACACTTTGTTGCAAAGCCAAGTGACAGCAAGTGTCAACACTTTTGACCGAGACATCTTGTAGCCGGTTTGATTTGGCTCATTTTTTGGTTGAGACAACTTGAGTTTGGGAGTACCTGTATTACTTGACCGTGTCTTGTAACTATTTCTCAGCGGAATCTCAACGATAAACATAAACGAAAAAAACAAAAGAGTAAATAATATTTTGGTCAGGTTTATTTTAAAATGAGGATCGTTTCCTGGTTCAGTGTGTCTGGACTAAAGGTTCCAGAAAAGAAAATTGACAAATTGAAATAGTAGGTATTGTGGGAATTCATAAAACGTTCACAATGACTTTGTAAGATACCCATTTGGTGGGGACGTCTGAACTTAGTTACAAGGCTTTGGTAAATTTATGTTAAAACTTCACTGGTAGACTATCCTTCACTGGTATGCTACCGCAAAGCTGTCTAAAGTATTGGACAGGTAATTGGGATGGTCACGATCCACTTTCCGACAGAATTGCCAAAACGTCAAAAAGTTTATGAAGAAATGATATCCGAAGGTCATAAATTCTTCATGTTGGACTCTTGCCTTTTGTTGTTCAACTTATATGATTGCCTTACGAATACATTGTGAAAGCAATATTATAGCTCAATTTCATGGACTACCTACATAGGTTGGTAGGGGAAGGATTTATTTGATGCAATAAGTCTTACTATGACAATCACCTCTTTAGGAGCGGGGTTGATCAATCAACTCGTGTCTCAATATAAGGGGGCACTGGTTATATACAATGTAATGGGTGAACCATATTTGGACACTAAACACAGACCCATCTACGGCATAATTTGGGTACGATATCGACCTCTAGGTTGCAAAACTTAAGGATGCATGTGTAGAATTGAAGTAATAAGCAAAATATGGAAGGATGTAACTAGATATATGTAGCTTCAAGCTTCACAACCTGGAGGTGCATCTGAGGTCGGTTAAGAAGGTTAGCTACCAGATTGCGAAGGTAGTTTCTAATTAAAAAGAAACAACAAAACAAAAGATGAACAAGAAAATGGCCCTTTCAGCAAACTACCCGTGAAACAGAGCACATTTGAGGATACAAAAATAATTGAATAAATGGAAAGCCAAATCACCTTTAATGTCTCGATCGTTACAGAGGGACAACGCTATAGTTGTTTTGCCAACGCCCCCCATACCTTGCACTCCAATAACAGACGACTCTGTCTGGAGCAGCATCTTCTTCAAATTCCGAATATTTTTCTCCAAACCCACTACAAAATCAGTTTTTACATAACCATTATATTCACAAGAAGTTTCATCAAAAGCTCCATCAAACATATCTGGACCCATTTGTTGAAGCATCGTGGCGTTCTCAAGGGGATCATTGGTGAGCTTGGGCACGATAGTTTCATTCACCCTTCTCTCATCCACCGACCGCGACTCGTACAGATGGCGAAGACTCGTCAACTCCGCTACGAGATTCTTAACATCAAGGCATAATTGGAGAGGCATCTGGTATTGAACGAAGTCACGGATCTCCTTCTCCAATTGGTGAATTTTAGAAGCATATCTGAGATTCTGATAAATATTATAAGGGCTGGTTTTCTCACAGTTCTTCACCAATTCAACGCCATCCAAGAGGATGCCCAGAAATTGCTCATATTTAGGATCCTGCTCATTCTTGGGTGCTTTTAGATTCGCTATACAGAGAGGCTGAACTGTTTGAATAAGGCCTGCAAGGAGCACATCTAATCTACTGCATGACTTCTTGCAAAAAACCCCATCCATCGCATGACGGATGTGGTTTCCTTCACTGGCTAGTGGGAAAGACAACATTATAGGTAATGTCGCCAAAATAAAATGTGCTGCTTCTTTTTTCTCCTTTGAATAGCTCTGGTCGTTCTAGACTGCAATACCTGTATTTTCGATGGAAGATTTGTTCGCCTTCGCAACACTGGCTTCGTTCACCTTGGCAGGATGCTCAGAAATTGCTCATACCTGAGATTTTGCTCATTTTTCGGTGCTTTTAGATTCCTTACAGAGGGCAGCTCAGCTTTTTGAGTAAGGCCTGCAAGTAACGCGACTATTCTAGAGCTTGACTTGCTCCAAAAAGATCCACCCAACGTGTGAGGGACCCGTGGGAAAAACATTGTAGGCAAAGTCACCAGAAAAATTTACTTTAGTCTCTCTTCAAGAAATTATTGCAAGAGTGACTTACTCGCTGAACGTTTTGAAGTTGGCTCCTTAGTACTTATAGCAAAATTCCAAGAGAAATTCCAGGACCCTTCTCTTCCAGAAATTATTGCAAGAGTGACTTACCCGCTGAACGTTTTGAAGTTGGCGCTCCTTAGTACTTATAGCAAAATTCCAAGAGAAATTCCAGGACCCTTCCATGAATGCAGAGGACTTCCCGTCGATCCTGCTGCGCTTCAGGGTGAGCCGTTGGATCTCTCTCTCCTCAAGTTCATCCGACGGTACACCGTCTAGCGCCTCGGGATACACGAGAATTTTGTCGGTGGATAACGATTGCAGGCGGGAAGTGGCGTGCACGATACGATACTGGAGTTGGTGGCTGGTCCGACACGCAGTAGACATGACACATTTGACGTGACTTAACCAATGGTAAGCAATGATCTGGCCTCTTTCTTGCCGTTACAGATACTGTCAGTGATGTGACGACGGCCATGGATGTTGAACGGTCACATATACACAGTCTTGTAATTATTATAATCCTTTGTAGTCTCCACATAAACATGTATTACAGTTAATACAGGCTCCACACGGTATTCTGATAATTGACTTCCTATTAAAACAAATGTTGTTGCAGAGCACATTCTAATGAATATTGACTACAGACCAATAATTCAGGAAAGGATAAGCCTCCCCACCAATCACAGTACTTACGATAAAGATAAAGCTGCTTTGAGCCCTGCAATCTGTTTTCCTATGAAGGTTCCTCTGTCATTTTATCTAGAAGGCATGATAGTTAAACATATTGACCACATACCAATAATTCAGAGGAAGATATGCAATGCAAGCCAATCATGTTACTATTATAAAATAAAGAGGCTTTGAATCCTGAAAATAGCTTGCCTCGTGAAGGTTCCTGTGTCCTTTTATATAGTATTTTGATGACCGACTTCATATAAAACACACAAATCACTAAAATGTTCCACTAGTCAGGACAGTTGCAGATGACTATGTACCAAAAATTCAGAAAAAGATGGGAACCACCAGCTTGGATCATGTAGGTTCCTCTGTCTCTTTCATATGGTGCCCTGATAGAGCCAATATCAACCAGCTGGCCATATGAAGGTTCCTGTTTCTTTCATATGGTAGCCTCATGAAAGTGCCTGTCGCTTTCTCATCTCTTTCAAATGGTAGCCTGATGGGACCACTATCTACCCTGCTACGTAAAACAGCTTTGTAGACAAAACCCAAGGTCGCACCAGGGTTCGAATTTCAAAACAGACTCGTCCATCAGATTTGAAGGTTTTCGCATCTTCCCACCAGCCTTCACAGTTTTAACAAAGAATAATGAGGGTTTTGCAAATTAATTTTTAATGCAAAATGAGCCTGACTGGCACCACAGTCACCCTCAAGTGCGAGGGATTCGGGAAACAGAACTCTGTCGGTTCATAACTATGCCGCTAGGAAGTGACGTGCACGATCAGATATCAGAGTAATGAACGGTCCAAGGACCAACACGCGTTAGACGCCACATGTTTGACGTGACTTAACCAATGGTAAACAATGATTTGGCATCTTTCCTGCGGTAGCAGATACTCTGTGATACCACAAGTGCCGTTGGATGTTGAACGGTCACGGACAGTTTGGCCGACATACACGGTATTGTAATTATAGTCCACTGTATTCTCTACCGTGGATGGAATTTGAGGGGCAGATTGTCCGTCACGAAAAAAATTCCCGATCAAAACGGACACTAAAGTTGTAGAAATCCTCAACTTTGATTGGTGTTTTAAATTTGAAATTCCTACCTAATCACGATATAAAAGACCATTATTCTGATACTTGATATTATTCTGGTGGCAGAAAAGACAGTAGTAGTTGTAGAGCACATTCTATTGAATATTGACCACTGACCAGTAACTCAGACAAGTATATCCATCATAAGATATGCATTCCAACACCACGTTACCTGGTGCTTTGAGTCCTGCAACCAACGTCGCTTATGAGATTGGGATAAAGTTGAAGGTGGGAGTAAATTTATTATAGGATAAGGTGGGACAGGTTGAGAGTGAATATGAAATATTATGGTTATCATGGTACTGGGATAGGTTGAGGGTGGAAGTTAATTTAATATGGGAATAAGTTAAGGGTAGAAGTTAATTTATAAAGGGATGGGAGGGATAGATTGAGGGTGAATGTGAAATATTATGATTACCAGGGGATAAGATGAGATAAGGTGTGGGTGAGAGTTGATTGTGAGTTTTTCCAATGCCTAAGAAGCTTTGAGGATTGGCCAAGTCACGGAATGGGTGAGGGAAGCAATTAATTGTGAGTTTTTCAATGGCTAAGGAGCTTTGAGGGTTGATGAAGTCACAAAATAGGTTTAGGTTGAGGGAGGGAGTTGATTGTGAGTTTTCCAATGGCCAAGGAGTTTTGAGGATTGATTAAGTCACAGAATAGGTTTAGGGTGAGGGAGGGAGTTAATTGTGAGTCTTAACCAACAAAAAGCATTAAGCATCAGGCAAATTGTTGGGTAAATTATTCTGATCTTTCTTCCATCATTATTTTGTTGGGCAGATTATTCTTTCATCGTCTATCACAAAATGTTGAGCAGATCATTTTTCCATCAGCTACCACAAGATGATGAACAAATTGTTGGGTAAATTATTCTGATCTTTCTTCCATCATTATTTTGTTGAGCAGATTATTCTTCCATCGTCTATCACAAAATGTTGAGGAGATCATTTTTCCATCAGCTACCGCAAGATGATGAACAAATTGTTGGGTAAATTATTCTGATCTTTCTTCCATCATTATTTTGTTGGGCAGATTATTCTTCCATGGTCTATCACAAAATGTTGAGCAGATCATTTTTCCATCAGCTACCGCAAGATGATGAACAAATTATTTTTCCATCATCAATAACTGATAAACAAATTATTCTTCTATCATCAATAACTGATGAACAAATTATTCTTCCATCATCTTATTGCTACTATCTAATATAATCATCATATTATTACATTATCTAACATGTCTAAAACTTAAACAACCAAATACCATCATCCTACCGTATCCTACCCTCCTACCGTATCCTACCCTGTCTAAGACTAAACATCCAGCCAAATACCATTATCCTACCATGTCTAGGCCTATACCATGTCTAACCCTAGACACCCAGCCAGATACCATCATCCATCTAATGGTCTAAAGATACGATCATCCATCTAACATATCTTGGTCTAAACAAACTGATAAATGGAAAAAAATTGATTCATATTAATATGGTATGGTATGCTTTACACACCATCAAAACCAAGAATTTTTAATATAACATATATATGCTTTGCACACTAACATACATATGCTTTGAGCCTTCTGGGTTGTTGTCAGTTTTTAGACAGCTCACTCCTTTTGTGTGAAGATTTATTTTTTGATATTCATTTACTAGTTGTTTTTAGTTCAATTTAATTTGCTATCAAAATTATCAAAGTTCGTTGGAGATTTTATCTGAAATATAATTAAATGTAATCTTATCATTTTCAGGAATAAAATAACAAAATAATCGAAAAACTGCTTTGCACGCAAGAATTTTAAATATGGTATATGCATATGCTTTGCCTATCAAAAGCAAGATTATATACACCACATCAGAAGAAAGAGAAATTCTCTCATTTAATATGGTATGTGATTTGTACACTCATTGCACATGCCAACATATGCATCATATTGATAATGTTTTGATAAGCTTTGGTTAGGCTGTGCAAATTGGCCGGATTTTTTCCGGACCTTAAGCCAAGGTTCATTTTTAGTAAGTGATGTTTTAGCATTTCACTTGAAGATCCCTAGAAAAACTTTAAAGATTCATAATTCCTTTAACTCCAACCCCAGTCATGACCTTATAAAAAATGACCTGGTTACAACTGCAGCCAAAACCAGTCCAATCTGATCCAACTACAGCTGAAATGAGTTAAAAGTATCCCTGTAAAAAAACCAGAAAAAGGTAACGGAATTAACATAATTGTGGACTTTATAAACTAGGTCCTCTTTTCCTAAACCATTTGTAATGCAGAATAAAAAGTAATGTAGTGTAGAGAAAACGTTTAAATACTTTTTAATAATTTTTATAAAATATTTTTTAATAATTTTTATAAATTATTTTGCTATAACATAAATTTTAGTTTTAATTTTTTTAATAATTTGGTAAATTGGTAATTGCCAAACTTAATTTAAGGAAGACCCAAGATCAATTCTCGTAGCTGCTATTATAACATCAAGAGTATATCTAACAACTTACAAACAGATATACTAATTTTTTATGATCTTGACAAGACCAGCTATACTAATTTTTTATGATCTTGATAAGGCCAGTTCAAATAAGGAAAATCTACTCATTGAATCTACTCATTGAACCGCACACTAGATTCATTGAACCGCACAAGCACACTATAGCAAGTTAATAGGAGTTGGAATCCGGCGAAAAAAATTGAGGTTAAATCTTGATTTGTATTATTTAAAATGGTTTTTTAATTGCATATTGGACGCTTTGATTGTGCAGAAATTAGCTATCAAACTTGCGATTTCAATAAATTGCTGCCAAATTTTGACCGAAAAAACTTCCAAAAAAATCTCTTTAAAAACAACTCCAAGATAATATACTCAACTCATTGAAAATCCAAAATAATATACTCTATAATTTGAACCCATTAAAAACCCTGACTCGTGGATTTCATCGAACAAAAACCCCACAACTAATTTTGGTAGAAGAATCCGCTAAATAAGGAAGCTTATTTCCCATTTAGTAACGGTTCCAATTTCCTCAATCACATCCAAAGCTAAAACGGCATCCCTTCCTACCTAAATGACTCCCGACGCCGCCATTTGTGTCGGCATAATCTAACAACTTTCGGGCCATGGAAAGCACAAGCTTTCCACTATTGTAGGTTCTTCCACTTAATTTACAAGTGGTTGCCTGTAAGTGTAGGAAATGCTTTGACAAAATGGCCCAGATTTCCCACTTTCCTGCCAAATTTTAGGTAGAAATTTGGGTGACGGGCATAGCCCCGTGGTCCAAAGTGGCAGGGACATAGTTTGTCCACGCCCCAGAGATTGTAAGGGTTTCTGATTCGACCCAGAACCTCAAAAAATCCGTAAAGACCTGTAACTAGACCAGATATAAGTTTTTTAATTCGCCGGATTTCAACGAAAATGAAAATTTCGAGACTATTTTGAATAAAGGATGGACTGTATACCCAAATATGGCATCCTTCCTTCTACAGAAAACCTACTGATAGTCATGGTATGGGAATATGTCGTACGAATTGAATAAAGAAAAATCGAGGATATTTGATAAAAAGCCTTAAAAGCGCACCTGTTCCCACTGTCGCGAGATTTGATCACATTTTTTACGTTGTTGGCCATTCTGCTGAAGGTGCCTCAGGGGTTTTGGCCTCTGACCATCTCTGTTTCGGTTCGGAACCTGGAACAAAAACCTAAAAGGCCACCATAGCTCAGGACTATAAAGTTTCATCCTGCTGGACTCCGGCAGGATATCACAAAAGATGCAATTTGATTGAAAATCAAACCTTTCGGGGGTCTCTGATCGCTGCACTATAACCTACATTATCTGTAGAACTATGGAACTTTATTTTGCCTCTTTCTCGTTACGTCTTTGCGTGTCAAGGAAGTTAATGTCACACGGTTGCAGAGATATCTTGTCAAGGAAGTTAATGTCACACGGTTGCAGAGATACCTTGTCATGGAAGTTATGTTTGGATAGGTTGTTAGGTTACCTGGTTTGTTTGCGTTTGGGTTTCATTAAAATATTGGTTGCGGAGATCGCGTGTCGTGGAATTTATGTTTGGGTAGGTTGTTCAGTTACTTTGTTTGTGAGTTTGGGCTTCATTAAAAAATATTAATATACTACTTGAGTTCCCGTTATTATTTGCTTTCATTGAACGCATGTACTTTTACACCGAAGGCGTTCTTTAAGGGGAGTTTGCTCGCTGGGGCCTTCGTCGTCTGTTCATACCAAATGAAAATGGGACATGTGTTGATCACGTGACGCTGGATACCCATCTTGCCGCGATTCATCTGTCATTAATCGCCCGATAAAAGATTATGGTATGAATCATTCTTTAAAATAATAGTTTGAATAGTTTGGGTTCCAGCATTAAAGTCTCCTTACATGTATAGATTTATATTTCTCTCAATTTTTAGTGTGAATATCGTATTCTAAGTGAATGTAAAGATATTTTTAATATAAATGGGTTTGTTTATAATATTTAAAATTAATGAGTGAAAATTAATTCTGAATTTTTATTACTTGGAAATTATGGTTTTTATTGTTTTTTATTTAAGTCTTTGTTATAGTTTGTTTTTTCATTTGGTCTTTATGAATCACACTTGTTGGTTCGAAAAGTATGGTCAAAAATTTCTCTTATGTGATTTCTACTGAAAGACTTTTTTTAATTCATTATGGATCATAGAAGCATGAATTCAGAAATAATTTTCTTATGAAGCCTAATGTGATGGAAATTGTTACTTTTTATGTAACATACTATGCGTCCAATTTTTTATGGCAATATCTCTTATTCCAAACTAACAAATACAATCCTTCTACGTTAAGGACATTAGATTTTTGGGTTTTTTTTATGGCAATATCTCTTATTCCAAACTAACAAATACAAATCCTTCTACGTTAAGGACATTAGATTTTTCGGTTTTTCATATTAGTACGTTCCAACAAGCAAAATAAGATCAATTTCTTTCGAGATCCAACTTAACATAAGTCATTTACTTCATGGAAAATCTACAAAAATCCACAATAGTTCTACGAGAATATCCATAATGTGAAATTTATATTTATTATTACCATTTTGGTCAAAATCCCTAAGTTATTATATTCTTAATTAGTGTTCATTTTCTTTCTCCTTGACTTATATTACCTCTTGAACTTCATACAATGTGGTATTCTAAAAAAAAAAATCTTCATCTATGATGCACGAGCATTAGAGCTTCCAAGTCATTAAGTCATTGATAAGAAAAAGATTCAAAAAGGGGTCTTGATTTTTGAGAAAAAATTATAGTATTCCGTGTAAATATATTGTATTTTCCAAGTTAATATATTTTATGAGTTATAGAACTAGATGATTCATAGTTTTAGAAAAGCTTTGGATAGGTGAGATTTTGTCCATAAGGAAAAAGAAAATCTACCTTGAAAAGCATGAGAGATTCTAGAGATATATTGAGTGACTTAAGAATTTAGAAAAATATATTTTATGGAGTTGTTTTTGGATTTAGGAAGATGTGATTAATGGAGTGATTTATGGGTGATTTATGGAGTGGTTTTAGGATTTAGAAAATCTATTGCATTTCTTAATTCTACTTATTGTAAACCTACGAGCAATGAGAGAATGGTCAAATGATTGTAAAAGCCATCTAGAGTAAATGGAAAGAAACACATGTTTCTGAAATAGAATGTATTTACAAAGTTTTTGTTGAATGAAATAATATTTATACTCATGATTGTCTCTGTGCATGTGTGAATGAAGAATTTCAACATATGTGTGAAACATGGAATTGGTATAATTTCAATATTTGTGTGTATTTAAAATTTGTGTTAATTCAAATATGTTCAACTTGAAATTCATGTTATGGCATGGACTAATATCGTCATTAAGTTGAAGGAAAGGTGTAAGTGCTAATGGAATAGAAAAGGGAGAGGTAATAACCCTTAGATTGTTTCCTTAAATTAATGGTGATTTGTGCATAGGCATTTTCCAGGATTTTATACACTTTACTCCAATATTAGTATTATATTTTGGTATTAACTAAATTTACAAGTCTGAGAAGTTGAACTTTGTAGGGAAAGTGAATTTCCTACTATCAAGTGGTATCTAAGACTGAATGCTCTTTGGAGATTGGAGATGACTACAAAAGATTGAAAGAGCTGGTATGTTCTTGGGAGGGGTTATTTTGAAAAAGTACAGAGCAAGTGTGCTCCTAGAAAAGAATTGGTTCAGTAGAGTGAATCAAAGGAAGACTGTTGAAGATAATATCTTGGCACGGATCTTATAAACATGGATATGGTGTTTTTTTATATTAGCTATGGTTATAAAGAATTTGTTTTTATAGGTAGCAAAGAATGAAAGTTGTATATTACAACCATTATAACAAGTGAAGTTGTGACAAAGGAAGCGGGAGCATGTAGAGCTTTCAAGTGAAGGAATGTATGACAGAACCTAGTGGAAAATTAAATTATTGAAATGACAGAAACATAACTTCTCTAAAGGGAAGGTGAGCAGGTGAAATTGAAACAACCTAATGGATTTTGAAGTTTTGAAGTTGAGGAGCAAACTTGCTCTGAAAGGAGGAGAAAGGTTCTACTAGAGAGAACTAGGAGAAGGACAACTTCCAACATGTAGAAGTTGGGTAGACGTTGCCAAAGGAAGTTCCATAGTGGGTGTGTGTAGAATTGTCAGGGAAGAAGAGGAGAGAGGAGTTTCCAAGAGCATAACTTGGTACTGTGACAAGTAGTGGACTTGCTACAAGAAAGAGAAGGCATGTTGCAACTCAAAGGAAAACAAGGAATGTTCACAAAAGGAAAAGGTAAATATGGCTATTGATAGTCATATAGTGGGTTCAAAGAGAAATCACAATTAGATGAAAAGAAGTGCCACGACAACTGGCATGAATAAAATGAGTGATGAGGAATTCGAGAGAGAAATGTTTGAATTGAAAGTACATCTTAGTGTACTAGAAGAGTTGCTACATGAATATGAAGAAGACCAAAGATATGGTAATGAAGCTAAGAAAAAGGTTATATGTCAAACAGAAGAAGGAACTTAGGGCAGGGGAGTTTGAAATAAATGTTTTTAAACAAGGATTATTCCTTGTTGAAGAGGAAGCTAGAGATGTCGAGGAAGAATTATTGATAGTTTGATGAAATATACAATTAGTTCAATTTAACATGGAGATGTGTTGGCTAAGGAATCAAATGAGAAGTCTCATAGTTTTTAATAAAACACTTTGTGTATGCTTGCAAGTATGATACAAGATGACCAGTGATTAGATGATGTGCTTATGTAGGTTTATAAAGAAATGAAGTTGTTGGAGGAGATGGATGAGATCGAAGAAATTTTTCTTAAGCATGTGTCCGCAGATATTAGAGATTGACATTTATTGGAAGTTGCCATGAAGGATGACGATGATGTATAAATTCTTTAGGAAGACAATGTTAAGAAAATTATAAAGAATGAGGAGAACACTGCAAAGTATGACCAACAGGTTGTAAAGGAGGCATGTAAGCCAAAATTGAATAAGAGTTTTATAAATCTTATGACAAGGGAGGATATGCAGCAGCATGTGGAAAACAACAATGAAGTTAAGCAAAGGATAAAGTTGGATGATGAGATTGATGGATTGTGGATGTTGATGAGGAGAACATCCAAGAGAAGATGCAACATAAAAAGGAAAACCAATAAGAATTTCCAGTGGATTGAAATACATTGCATCAACAAAACAAGTGAACAACATCATGCAAAGATGAAAGGACAACTATAACACAATGTTTGGGATCCTGGAAGATTCCGAAATTGATAACACATGACTAGAAGGTCATGAAGTTTTTCTACCTTGGGAGTCTGATGCAGAAGCATTAAATCTTCCAAGTCATTAAGTCATCAATGAGAAAAAGATTCAAAAATGGGTCTTTATTTTTTTAAAGAATTTATATTCTTCTATATAAATAAATTGTAGTTTCCAAATTTGTATATTTTATGAGTTTTAGAACTAGATAATTTATAGTTTTAGAAAAACTATGGATAGGTGATATTTTGTCCATAAGGAAAAAAGCAAATCTACCTTGAAAAGATGAGAGATTATAGGGATAGATTGAGTGACTTTAGAATTTAGAAAAATATGAGTTATGGGGTGATTTAAGGATTCAGGAAAACGTGATTTATGGAGTGCTTTTAGGAATTAGAAAATCTATTGCATTTTCTTAATCCTACTTATTTTAAGCCTACGAGTAATGAGAGAATGGCCAAATGAATGTAGATTAAGGCCATAGAGAGTGAATGAAAAGAAACACATGTTTCTGAAATAGGTTGTATTGTATAGAGTTTTTGTGGAATGAAAGCATCTTTATACTCATGATTATATTTGTGCATGTGTGAATTAAGAATTCTAGCATCTATGTGAAACTTGGAATTGGTATAAATATGCCCAACTTGAAATTTGTGTTATGGCATGGACTAATAGTTCCATTCAATCGAAGGAAAGGTGTAAGTGCTAATGGAATAGAGAATAGAGAGGTGATAATCCTTATAATGTTTCCTTAAATAAATGATGATATGAGCACAAGTGTTTTCTAACTTTTGATACACTTTACCCTAGAATTAGTATTGTATTTCGGTCTTAACTAAAATTACAGGCGTGGGAAGTTGAAATTTACACGAAAAGTGAATTTTCATGCTATCAAGTGGTATTAGAGCCTGAATTCTTTTTAGAGAATGGACATTACTACAAAATATTGAAAGAGTTGGTATGTTCGTGAGAGGGATCATTTGTAAAAAGTACAAAGCAGGTGTGCTCTTGGAAAAGAATTTGGTTCAATGGAGTGAATCAAAGGAATATTGTTGAAGATATGATCTTGGCACGAATCTTATAAATATGGATATCATGTTTTTGGATTAGTTATGGTTATAAATAATTTGTGTTTGCACGTAGAGAGAAGGAAAGTTGTAGATTACAATCATTACAACAAGTGAATTTGTCATAGAGGAAGCGAGAGCATGTTGAGCTCTCAAGTGAAGGAATTTATGTTAGAACCTAACAGAAAATTAAATTGTGGAAATGAGGACAACATAAGTTCTCTAAAGAGAAAGTGAGGAGGTGAAATTACAAAAGCCTAATAGCTTTTGAAGCTGAGGAGCTAACATGCTTTGAAACGAGGAGAAAGGTTCGACTGCAGAGAACTAGAAGAAGTATAGCTTCCAAAAAGAGAAGCTGGGTAGAAGTTCCAAAGGTAGTTCCACAATGAGTGTGGGTAGAATTTCTAGAGAAGAAAAGAAGAGAGGAGTTACCAAAAGGAGAACATGGTACCGTGACAAGTAGTAGACTTGTTATAAGAGGGAGAAGGCTTGTTGCAACTGAGAGGTAAACAATGAGCATTCACAAAAGGAAAAGGTAAATATGGCTATTGATAGTCATATAGTGGGTTCAAAGAGAAGTCACAATCAGATGAAAATAAGTGCCAAGACATCTGGCATGAAGGAAATGAGTGACGAGGAATTCAAGAGGGAAATCGCTGAATTGAAAATACATCTTAGTGTACTAGAAGAGTCGCTACAGGGATATGAGGAAGACCGGAGATATGGTTGGACAATGAAGAAGAAGAAGGTGAGATGGCATTCATTAAAAATGAAGCTAATAAAAAGGTTATATGTCAAACTGGAGAAGGGACTTAGGGAAGTTGAGTTTGGAATAAATGTTTTTGAACAAGGATTATTTCTTGTTGAAGAGGAAATTGGAGATCTCAAGGAAGAATTTATTGATAGTTTGATGAACTTTTTAACTAGTTCAGTTAAACATGGAGATGTGGTGGCTGAGGCATCAAATGAGAAGCCTCGTATTTTTGATACTGACACTTTGTGTATGCTTGCAGGTATGATTCATGATGACCAACAATTATATGATGTGCTTATGTGGGTTGATAAAGAAATGAAGTTGTTGGAGGAGATGACTGAGATCGAAGAGATTTTCTTAAGCATATGTTCACAAATATTAGAGATGGACAATTATTAGAAGTTGCCATGAAGGATGATGATGATGTGGAAATTCTTAAAGAAGTCAATACTGAGAGGATTATAGAGGGACACTACAAAGTATGACCAACAGGTTGTAAAGGAGGTATGTAAGCCAAAATTGAATAATAGTTTTATAACGCTTATGACAAAGGAGGATATGTAGCAACATGTGGAAAAAAACAGTGAAGTTCAACTAATGATAGATTTGGATGATGAGATTGATGGATTATGGGTGTTGATGAGGAGAACATCCAAGGGAAGATGCAACAAAAAAAGGACAACCAACAAAAATGTTCAGTTGATTGAAAAACCTTTCATCATCAAAGTGAACAACAACATGAAATTATGAAAGGACAATTGTAACATAAGGTTTAGGATTCTTGAGGATCCAAAAATTGATAACACATGACCAAGAGTTCGTGAAGTTTTTCTACCTTGGGAGTCTGATGCGGGATCATTAAAGCTTCTAAGTCATTAACTCATTGATGAGAAAAAGATTCAAATGGGGTCTTGATTTATTAGAAGAATTTATATTCTTCTATGTAAATAAATTGTATTTTCCAAGTTCATATATTTAATGAGTTTTATAACTAGACGATTAATAGTTTTAGAAAAACTATGGATAGGTGAGATTTGGTCCATAAGGAAAAAACAAATCTACCTTGAAAAGCATGAAAGATTCTAGGGATAGATTGAGTGAATTTACAATTTAGATAAATATGATTTATGGATGATTTATGGAGTGATTTTAGGATTTAGGAAAATGTGATTTATGGGTGATTCAATGAGTGATTTTAGGATTTAGTAGAACTATTGCATTTCTTAATTCTACTTATTGTAAGCCTATGAGCAATGACAGATTGGCCAAATGAATGTAGAATCAAGCCATAGAGAGTGAATGGAAAGAAACACATGTTTCTAAAATAGATTGCATGCACAGAGTTTTTGTTGAATGAAAGCATTTTTATACTTGTGATTGTCTATGTGCATGTGTGAATGAAGAATTCCAACATTTGTGTGAAACCTAGAATTTGTATAATTTCAATATTTGTGTGCATTTAAAATTGGTGTTAAATTCAAAGACGCACAACTTGAAATTTGTGTTATGGCATAGATTAATGTCTCCATTTAGCTGAAGGAAAGGTGTTAATGGAATAACAAAGGGCGAGGTAATAATCCTTAAATTGTTTCCTTAAATTAATGGTGATTTGAGCCCAAGCATTTTCCAACCTTTGATACACTCTACTCCAGAATTAGTATTATATTTTGGTCTTAACTAAAATTACAAGCTT
Organism: Pinus taeda; assembly: GCA_000404065.3. NCBI lineage: Eukaryota > Viridiplantae > Streptophyta > Pinopsida > Pinales > Pinaceae > Pinus > Pinus taeda. The sequence goes on along the minus strand of APFE030106608.1, from coordinate 233,125 downwards.
GCAAAGTTGAACTTTGTTGGGAAAGTGAGTTTTCCTGCTACCAAGTGGTATTAGAGCCTAAATGCTCTTTGGATATTGGAGATGACTACAAAATATTGAAAGAGATGGTATGTTCATGAGAAGGATTATTTTGAAAAAGTACAGAGAAAGTGTGCTCTTGGAAAAGAATTGATTCAGTTGAGTGAATCAAAGGAAGATTGAAGATAAGATCTTGGTACAAATATTATAAAGATGGATATGATGTTTTTAAATTAATTATGGTTATAAAGAATTTGTGTTTGTAGAAGGCAAAGAAGGAAAGTTGTAGATTATATCCATTACAATAAGTGAAGTCGTCACAGAGGAAGCAAGAGCATGCAGAGCTCTCAAGTGAAGGAATTTATGAAAGAAATGAGTGGAAAATTAATTTGTTGAAATGAGGACAATGTAAGTTCTCTAAAGAGAATGTGAGCAAGTGAAATTGCAACACCCTAATAGCTTTTGAAGCTAATGAAGAGACATTCTCTGAAAGGAGGAGAAAGGTTCTACTGCAAAGAACTAGGAGAAGGACATCTTCCAACAATGAAAAGTTGGGTAGAATTTTCCAAAGACAATTCTGTGGTAAGTGTGGGTAGAATTGTTAGGGAAGAATAGAAGAGAAGAATTACCAAGAGTTTTGTGACAAGTAGTAGACTTATTACAAGATGGAGAAGGCTTGTTGCATCTCACAGGTAAACAAGGAGAGTTCACAAAAGGAAAAGTTAAATATGGCTATTGATAGTCATATAGTTGATTTAGAGAGAAGTCACAATCATATGAAAATAAGTGCCAAGACAACTGGCATGAAGAAAATGAGTGATGAGGAATTCGAGAGGGAAATGGTTGAATTGAAAGTACATCTTAGTGTACTAGAAGATTTTCTACAAGAATATGAGGAAGACTAGAGATATGGTTCGACAATGAAGAAGAAGAAGGTGAGATGGCATTCATTGCAAATGCAGCTAAGAAAAAGGTTATATGTCAGGCTGAAGAAGGAACTCGGGGCAGGTGAGTTTGAAATAAATGTTTTTGAACAAGGATTATTCCTTACTGAAGAGGAAACTAGAGATGTCAAGGAGGAATTTATTGATAGTTTGATGAATTATTTAACTAGTTCAATTCAACATGGATATGTGCTAGTTGAGGCATCAAATGAGAATCCTCATATTTTTGAATCTAACACTTTGAATATGCTTGCAGGTCTGATAGGTGATGACAAGAAATTAGATGATGTGCTTATGAAAGTTGCCAAAGAAATGAAGTTATTGGAGGAGATGGTTGAGATCGAAGAGTTTTTTCTTAAGCATGTTTTCACAGATATTGGAGATGGACAGTTATTGGAATTTTCCATGAAGGATGACGATGATACGAAAATGATTCAAAAGACAATGCTAAGAGGATTATAGAGGATGAGGAGAACACTGCAAAGTATGACCAACAGGTTGTAACCCAAAATTGAATGAGTTTTATAACTCTTATGACAAGTGAGGATATGCAGCAGCATTTGGAAAACAATAGTAAATTGAAGCTAAGGATAGAGTTGGATGATGAGATTGATGGATTGTGGATGTTGATGAGGAGAACATCCAAGAGAAGATGCAATAGAAAAAGGACAACTAACAAGAATGTTCAGCTAATTGAAATATCTTGCATCAACAAAGAAAGTGAACAACAACATGCAAATATGAAAGGACAACTAGAACATAAGGTTTGGGATTCTGGAGGATTCATACATTGATAACACATGACCAAGAGGCCATGGGATTTTTCTACCTTGGGAGTCTTGATGCAGGAGCATTAAAGCTTCCAAGTCATTAAGTTATCGATGAGAAAAAGATTCAAAAATAGGCCTTAATTTTTAAGAAGAATTTATATTCTTCTATGTAAATAAGTGGTATTTTCCAAGTTGATATATTTTATGAGTTTTATAACTAGATGATTCATGATTTTAGAAAAGATATGGATGTGTGAGATTTTGTCCATAAGGAAAAAATAAATCTACCTTGAAAAACATGAGAGATTCTAGGGATAGATTTAGTGACTTTAGAATTTGGAAAAATATGATTTATGGAGTGACTTTGGGATTTAGGAAAATGTGATTTATGGGTGATTTATGGAGTGCTTTTAGGATTTAGAAAAGCTATTGCATTTCTTAATTCTACTTATTGTTAGCCTATGAGTAATGAGAGAATGACTAAATGAATATAGAATCGGGCCATAAAGAGTGAATGGAAAGAAACACATGTTTCTTAAATAGATTGTATGTATAGAGTTTTTGTTGAATGAAAGCATTTTTATATTCATGGTTGCCTTTGTGCATGTGTGAATGAAGAATTCCAACATCTATGTGAAACCTGGAATTGGTATAATTTCAATATTTGTGGGCATTTAAAATCGATGTTAAATTCAAATATGCCCAACTTGAAATATGTGTTATGGCATGAACTAATATTGTTATTCAACTAAAGGAAAGGTGTGAGTGCTTATGAAATAAACCAGGGAGAGGTAATAATCCTTCGCTTGTTTCCTTAAATTAATAGTGATCTAACTATAGGTGTTTTCCAACATTTGATACACTTTACTCCAAAATTAGTATTATATTTTGTTCTTAATAAAATTACAGGTTTGAGAAGTTGAATTTTGCAAGGAAAGTGAATTTTCTTACTATCAAGTGGTATTTGAGCTTGAATGCTCTTTGAAGATTAGAGATGACTCAAAAGATTGAAAGCGTTGGTATGTTCTTGGAGGGATTATTTAAAAAAAGTATAGAGTAGGTATTCTTTTTGAAAAGAATTGGTTCAGTGGAGTGAATCAAAGGAAGTATGTTGAAGACAAGATCTTGGCACAGATCTTATAAAGATGGATATGATGTTTTTATATTAATTACGGTTATAAAGATTTTTTGTTTGCAGGTAGAAGGAAAGTTGTAGATTGTAGCCATTACAATAAGTGAAGTTGTCACAAAGGAAGCGGGAGCATGCAAAGACCTTAAGTGAAGGTATTTATGACAAAACCCAATGGTAAATTAAATTGTTGAAATGAGGATAACATAAGTTCTCTAAAGAGAAGGTGAGCAGGTGAAATTGTGATAGCCCAATAACTTTTGAATTTGAGGAGCAAACGTGTTGTTTAAGGAGGAGAAAGGTTCTACTGCAAAGAACTAGGAGGACAATTTCCAACAAGCAGAAGTTGGGTAGAAGTTGCAAAAGGCAGTAGATAGTGTGGGTAGAATTGCCAGGGAAGAAGAGAAGAGAAGAGTTACCAAGAGGAGAACTTGTTACCGTGAGAAGTAGCAAACTTGTTACAAGATGGAGGAGGTTTGTTACAACTCACAAGTAAGCAAGGAGCTTTCACAAAAGGAAAAGGTAAAGATGGCTACTGATAGTCATATAGTGGGTTCCGAGAGAAGTCACAATCAGATGAAAAGAAGTGCCAAGACACTTGGCATGAAGAAAATGAGTGATGAGGAATTCAAGAGGGAAATGGTTGAATTGAAAGTACATCTTAGTGTACTAGAAGAGTTGCTATAGGAATATGAGGCCAAAGATAGGGTTAGACAATTAAGAAAAAGAAGGTTGGCACTCATTAACAATGTAAACTTTGAAACGGAACTCTACTGAGTACTTGTTTTTCTACGTAGCAAAAAATCATCCGACTTTGAAAAGTGCTAATTCAAAATAACAATTTTAATTATTTTTTTTTAATTTTTGACACTTTAAATTTTCTATGTATCAAGTATGAACATTTTTTTTAAATGTTAGTGATTTTCATGTTGATTATGCAACTTCAACCCCCTTTTTTTTAAAGGGTTTATTTTTTACACTTTAAATTTTCTAATGTATTAAATATGGATATATATTTTTTTAAATGTTAAAAAACATTAAAAATATGAAAAAAAAAAAAATAAATTAATTAATTAATTAAAAAGGTTAAAAACACAATAAAATCAAACAAATAAACAAAACAATTATAAATCAATTAAGCAAAAATACACACATTAAAAAAAAAACCCATTAAAATTAATAATAATAGTAATAATTTAAAATTTGTGAACAACTTCTTCTTCTTTTTCTTTTTTTTTAATAATTTTTGTTTGAATTTTTTTAATGGGTTTTTAATTTTAATTTTAATTTTTTTAAGTTTTTATTCTTTTGTATGTTCTTAATTTTATTCTAATGTTTTCAATTTTGTTTATTTTTTAATTATCTAATATATTTTTTATATTTTTATTTGTTTTTGTTAATTTAAAAAACAAAATCTTTAATTTTGTTTTTTTGCATTTTTTTATGTTGGATTTCTTAAGACAGTATTCCAACATCAGCACTTTTTGTTTCCATGGTGTTTTTTGCACACAAAAAAATGGTTTTTACTTTCATTTTTGAAAATGGTTGAAATTTTATCAAAAGAAAAACCTTATTCTAGTGTCAACATTTTTTCGTTTTCATGTTATTTTTCATGTTTTTTGGGGTTTTTTTTGTTAGAGTTCTTGTTTTGAGTTTACAATTCTCGTTTCATAATTTTCATTGTTAATTGCAAATGAAGCTAAGAAAAAGGTTATATGTCAAACTGGAGAAAGAATTCAAGGCAACTAAGTTTGAAATCAATTGCACACAAATTAATCCTTGCTAAAGAGGAAGCTAGAGATAACATGGACGGATTTATTGATAATTTGATGAACTATGTAAATAGTTCAGTTCAACATGGAGATGTGATGGCTGAGGCATCAAATGAGAAGCCTCATATTTTTTAATCTGACACTTTGTGTATTCTTTCAGGTATGATAGATGATGACCAACAATTAGATGATGTGCTTATGCAAGTTTATAAAGAAACGAAGTTGTTGGAGGAGATGGTTGAGATTGAAGAGTTTTTTCTTAAACATGTGTTCACAGATATTAGAGAGGGATAGTTATTGAAGTTTCCATGAAGGATGACGATGATGCATGAATTCTTTAAGAAGACAACGCTGAGAAGATTATAGAGGATGAGAACACTGCAAAGTATGATCAACAGGTTGTAAAGGAGGCATGTAAGCCAAAATTGATGAGTTTTATAACTCTTATGACAAGGGAGTATATGCAATGTTATGTGGAAAACAATAGTGAATTTAAGCTAAGGATAGAGTTGGATGATGAAATTGATGGATTGTGGATGTTGATGAGGGGAACATCCAAGAGAAGATGCAATAGAAAAAGGACAACCAACAAGAATGTTCAGTTGATTGAAAGACCTTGCATCACAAAGCAAGCGAACAAAAGCAAGCAAAGATGAAAGGACAACTACAACACAAGGTTTGGGATCTTGGAGGCTTTGGATATTGATAGGACATGACAAGGAGGTCATGAAATTTTTCTACGTCAGGAGTCTAATGTAGAAGCATTAAAGCTTCCAAGCCATTGATTCATTGATGAGAAAAAGATTCAAATAGGGTTATTGATATTTTAGAAGAATTTATATTCTTCTATGTGAATAAATTGTATTTTCCAAGTTGATATATTTTATGATTTTTAGAACTAGATGATTCATAGTTTTAGAAAAACTATGGATATGTGAGATTTTGTCCATAAGGCAAAAAAAAATCTACCTTGAAAAACATGAGAGGTTCAAGGGATAGTTGAGTGACTTTAGAATTTAGAAAATATGATTTATGAAGCGATTTTAGGATTTAGGAAAATGTGATTTACGAGTGATTTATGGAGTGCTTTTAGGAATTGGAAAAGTTGTTGCATTTCTTAATTATGCTTATTGTAAGCTTATGAGCAATGAGAAAATAACCAAATGAATATAGAATCAAGCGATAGAGAGTGAATGGAAAGAAACACATGTATCTGAAATAGATTCTATGTACATAATTTTTGTTGAATGAAAGCATCTTTATACTCATGATTGTCTATGTGCACGCATGTGTGAATGAAGAATTCCAGCATCTGTGTGAAACCTAGAATTGGTGTAATTTCAATATTTGTGTGCATTTTAAATTGGTGTTAAATTCAAATATGCCTAACTTGAAATTCATGTTATGGCATGGACTAATATTTCCATTCAACTGAAGGAATGGTGTTAAGTGCTAATGGAATAGAGCAGGGAGAGGTAATAATCCTTAGGTTGCGTCCTTAAATTAATGGTGAACTAAGCACATGCTTTTTCCAACCATTGATACACTTTACTCTAGAATTAGTATTATATTTGGTCTTAACTAAAATTACAAGCCTGAGAAATTGAACTCTGCAGGGAAAGTGAATTTTCCTACTATCAATTTATAGCTATTCTTGATGCTTTTGAGCTTGAAATCTTCTTGTTCTTGATGATTTTGAGCTTGAAATCTTCTTGAGTATGACATATTTATACTCGTTAGAACTTAGTTTAATATGAAATAACATGTCTATCTATTTAATTAACCTTTTTGCTTCTATGAGATGAATTATTCCAATTTGTAATTTATTTTCTAATTCGTCATTGGTTAATGCTAATATGTCCTTATCGTTCTTCCCCTTTAAACAAAAAACTATGAGTTTCAAAGTTTTTTTTATGCTCATAGCCTAACATTGTAGTTTTATTAATTTCCCCTTTGATGGCTTTGATATCCAATTTACAATCCAAACCATTTTGGTATTTCACTTTTCTTCTAACTCTTTAATCTTGTTCCTCATATTAATATTTTCTAGATTATTGACATCTCCTTAAGATGATTGTTTTTTTTCTTGACTTTAGTTTTCCATTTCTTGTACTCTAATATCCCTATTTTCTACAACTGATATCTAATTCTAATATTTTATTGTCTAACTATTTCTCAATCTTGCCTTCAACAATTTAAATTATTATTAAACATTACTTCTAATTCTATTTGAAGTTTAGTTTCTCTTTCTTCTATATGTTTATTGATGGTGATGTTCAATTTTCACAAAAGCCATCTAAAATTACTTTGCGTTAGAATGTAAGACTTGCTATGTAATAAAATCATTTTAACTTTAAAATATGTTCATGCTTTTTTTAAAGGTAATATCCCATGCTCATAAGTGAAATGATTTTCCTAATAAACAATGACATACAAGGAGGTAAACTCTTTTATAATATATGCACCAATTATTCATTGTTAATAGCATATGGTGTTATTATAAGTATTTTTTTTCAACTAAATTACTCCAATCAACCCTCCCATTTTTTCATTATTTCCTTATTTAGTGATCTAGCTCGTAAAGTAGGGAAGAGTCTAAAGGTTTGAATCCATATAAGAGTCTATGTTTGAGAGATCAAAAGTTATAACTCTAGGCAATATAATTAATGTGTGAATAAGTAAGGATTATTCTCAAAAAGTGATGGATTAAGGATCATTTACATGCCTCGTCAAACTCCAAATATTATATGAAGAAAAGAGAACCATAGCTTGTCAAACTCCAAATATTATATGAAGAAAAGAGAACCATACCAAGGGATACAAAGTGAGGATGGCCGACATGCCTTATCAAACTCCATACTCCAAATATTATATGAAGAAAAGAGAACCATAGAAAGGGATACAAAGTTATACACAACCTAAGATGACATTATATCAAAAAACAATCATAGCATATATATTAAATCCAAGGGAAAAAAGTATGTTCCTATTGCAAAAAAACGGGTCACCAAACTTCACGCGAATGGAATTATAAATTTCAAGCAAATGACTATTCTCAAGAAAAAAGTCAAGGACATGCGTCTTATGGCTAAGGCAACCAATATTAAGGATCTACCAAATGCAAACAACGGTGATGATCTCATTGAACAAAGAGCATTATATGCATTTTAAAAATTTGCACTTTTAAGACAAAGAAAAATATAATGGAGATATAATTCAAATGGGATGGTTGCTTGCGAATTTACTCTTGAAAGGGTCATGAGACAACTTGACAGAACATTGTGTATGTAACTCACCATGGATGCTTATTACATTATTCACATGTTAAACCTAAAAACATGTGAATTGATGTCAAAATCTACATATTACCAGACTTACAAGATAGCTAGATAAAACTCCACTTAGTCAAAGAAATGTTTTTAAAAAGTTTTAAAAATTATTTGGCCCTAGTGTTTTAATTTCAGTTAATATGTTTCATCTTGAGCTTATATGTTTTGTTTTCATGTAAGGCTTATTATTTAATAAAGCCACATTATAACTTTGTGAATTTTCACCTTTTATTTAAAACAATCAACTCCACATTTCCAAGTGTAATTATTTTAATATTGAACAATGATATGAAACTTTGAAAAAAAAATTGTTAAACTTTTTAATTATTTTTAATGATTTTAAAACTTTGAAAAAAAAATTGTTAAACTTTTTAATTATTTCTAATGATTTTAATTTCAATGTTTATATGTTTTATTTTGAGTTGGTATATTTTCTTCTCAAAATTGTTAAGCTATATAAAATTTACTATTTCATGAAGTTATTGGAGGTTTATTTTACAACCCAGTAGGAGGGGATGTGTAAGTTCAGGGATGTGTAAGTTCACCTTCGTGGCGAGGGGATGTGGAGTCGAAACGTGCCCCTTAAAATAAAAATAAATTTGCTCTAAATAGAAAAATATTGTCAACTATAAAAAAAATAATGAATCCGTTGTAAAGTAATTAGAAGTAAAATAAAAATAAAAAATGTTTGAGTAACATTTTTAATCCTCGTACTTTTAAAAATATTTCAACAAGAGATTTAAATAAACTATTTGAAGAACTATGTGAACTAATTTATGTAGATGTGAACGTTGTAAAGTAATTAGAAGTAAAATAAAAATAAAAAATGTTTGAGTAACATTTTTAATCCTCGTACTTTTAAAAATATTTCAACAAGAGATTTAAATAAACTATTTGAAGAACTATGTGAACTAATTTATGTAGATGTGAACTTCGTATATATCTATCTTTAGAAAATTAAATAAATAAATAA
>APFE030106608.1:129084-221754 GCA_000404065.3 Pinus taeda | reverse complement strand
TTATAATATATTTTTTACAAAATATAATTACGCATTTAACATAACAATTTGCATATAAATCTACCCGTTATTATGCACCATTTAACATAACAATTTGCATATAACTCTACTCGTAAACCATTTAACATAACAATTTGCACATAACTCTACTGGGAAATTTTGAAATTTAGTTGTAGTAATTTTTTTGAAAAATGGATTATAAAAAGAGAGTTAGATATCATGAACAACACCAATGGAAATAGAGTTTAGTAATTTAGTCTATATTCATCTCATATAAATAAAATTATAGCTTTAAGATTTTTTTAATTATTAGACAACGGTTAAAGTAAAAATAGGAAAAATGAAAATGAAAAACTTAAATAATAACGAAAAAAATATCTAGATGTAAAAACTCTTACTAATTACACTCCATAACAATGAATATTACTTTCGTACCTATGAACTCATTCAAAATCATCGCAGCAGTTTACTCGTAATCAAATTTTCTTTCGAAACCTATGAAATTAAATAATTCATGAGTTTTACCACACAAGTGGGACCCGAGTCACGTTTTTGGATACCGAAACAAATTTATTTATCTTACTAAGTTTGGTAAAGTTACCATTATTAGTTCTTGTCTGGGACTATTAGCTATCGATAGATAGCATTAGTTTATACTTTGACCAGTTTTTTTTCCAGTTATTTGGCATGTTAACCTAAGTTTAATGCTCCCAATTTCATTCAAAAAAAATTTAAGCAAAGTTTTTGGTTTGCAAAATAATTGAGGCTTTATTGCAGCCTTTATACTTTGACCAGTTTTTTTTCCAGTTATTTGGCATGTTAACCTAAGTTTAATGCTCCCAATTTCATTCAAAAAAAATTTAAGCAAAGTTTTTGGTTTGCAAAATAATTGAGGCCTTATTGCAGCCTTCACATCGTTCGATGCAAAAAAAATGCCGCAATATCATCTTATCCTAAGTAGGCTGTGGTGACCGAGCATTAGTTTATACTTTGACCAGTTTTTTTTCCAGTTATTTGGCATGTTAACCTAAGTTTAATGCTCCCAATTTCATTCAAAAAAAATTTAAGCAAAGTTTTTGGTTTGCAAAATAATTGAGGCCTTATTGCAGCCTTAACGTCGTCCGATGCAAAAAAAATGCCGCAATATCATCTTATCCTAAGTAGGCTGTGGAGGCAAAGTTTGTAATATTATCTTATCCTAAGTAGGCTGGTTGAAGCTGCAAGTTATTTTATCCAAAGTAAGCTGGTTGAAGCTGCAAGTTATTTTATCCAAACTTTAATTGCCAACTTCCACAACACGAATTTTGCATGGCTGTAGCCACTTGTCTTCAGTTGGCCACTTGTCTTCTGTTGGTCTTCAATTCTAAATGCTATATGGCAGCGTGCTCGCCCTTTTGTTCGCCATTCATTCCTATCAGCGCTACCCTACAACCAAGCTCCACCATGGTAGCGGCTAAGCTTCACTTTTCACTGCATTCTGCCTTTCCAGATTTCGTTTGGTTCAGGTATCCTTGCTAGCGTCTGACTAATCTACTAGTTAAACTTATATTCCTTTCTTCCGCAAGGGTAATTTTCTGCGCGACTTACTGTCTTCGTCTTCTTTGAACAAAATACCGCTACAATTACGGAAATACGTTCTTGGTCTCTTGCAGGGTTATCATTACGCTGTGGTAAATGACTATAATTTTACCTCTCGCTTAGTTTTTCAGTTTATTTTTTTTAAATGACACTAAGCATTTACACTGTATGCTTGCAGCGTTCAATATGCTTTCTAGTGGTGGTCTACTAGTATATGCCCTTGCTCCCTTTGTGAAATACTCAGGTAAGTTCTTTGTTCTCCCAATGAGTGAGTTCTTAATATCATTGTTTGTGCTGGAAGAAGTCCCAACCTAGCTCCATTGTTCCGTGGACCGTTTTCTTTGATATTTTTTATTGATGGACCGTCCACCATAATATAGGGTCTGAATTTTACTTTTTATACTATATATGGATAGTTAATGAACGTCTATAAATTTTCTTTCAGGGTTTGGAATTTAAATAATATAGGATTTGAATTTTATTTTTTATACTATATGGATATTTAATGAGTGTTTGTAAATTTTCTTTCAGGTTTCGAATTTAAATAATATATTTCGGTTTTCCGTTCGCACCGATTTCTTTGAGAATTTTGGTGGACGACCATAATATAGAGTCTAGATTTTATTTATACTATATATGGAAAGTTAATGATGGTCTTCCAATTTTCTTGCGTGGTTTCGAATTTAAAACTTATTATTGTTCTTTTTCGAATTACTGTAATCAAGCCTTCTTTAGTTTAGGAGATAGCTTTGGAAATATAGTTCAATTCACTCATTATATGCTTAATGATTTTGTTATTTATCAGTGTGCTGTTGTGAATAATATGCATAATATTTCATTAGCTCTCAGAAAATTTATATATAAATTTTTATGCATCTCCATTAGGTTTGCTTTTAATTAAAGTAGGTAGGTTTCGAGTGTAGGGAACCATATTTGTGTTCGACATTTCACTTATTTGTTCTGAAAATGACCAGACTTCACTTCTGATATCCCTGAGTTCCCTGTTCTCAACCTTTCAATCCTGTAATATACATTTATTATATAGTGATAGTCTAGATTCTATTTAAATTTTACAATGGTTGAATTTAATTACAAAGATGATAACTGGTATTAGATTTACTTGCAACTATCTGATATCCCTGAGTTCCCTGTTCTCAACCTTTCAATCCTGTAATATACATTTATTATATAGTGATAGTCTAGATTCTATTTAAATTTTACAATGGTTGAATTTAATTACAAAGATGATAACTGGTATTAGATTTACTTGCAACTATTTTTGTTCAAAGCAGATGATGAGTGCATGTGAGTTCAAGACAAAAATACCAAAAATGTGTTTTCCACCACAATGATTTATCACTATTATCGCCAGCCTTGCAGGGACTCTACTTTCATGCAAGAAAATTCCATCGAATTTTGAGTGTTCTCCACAAATGCTGCAGATTATTTAAATTCCAGCAGAGAAAAACACTATAAGATAACACATTAGTGCATACCTCTCAAGTTACAGTCGGAATACAGGTGCCTGAACATGCAGTTCAGCCTTTCTAACTCTGATACTCGAAAAAATCTTGGGTGTTATTACTAGCGGAAATTATGAGGTTGCCGTAGCAATGCAATGTGAACATAAGTGTAAAATGTAAAAGATTCGACCGTGGTCCGTAATTAGCTATCAGATAAATCCATGTTCCAAAGATGCTTATCCCTAAGTTGTTTGAGAAATTTTCAATGTAACTTCACCGAACAGTTATTGGATTCAAATATAACTACTCAGATTTTAAATTTCTAAACTGACTATGAAGATTCAATAGAATATTCATACTCTAACGTTATAGACATTCCTTTTCTATATTATTCCGAAAAATGTGGGACACGCAAAAACATTTGAAGTTGTTTTCATCATTACAACGTCTGAGAAAACTCAAGCGAAAAATCCCACCAAAGTGTCAGTTGAAGGCAAATGCCGGACGGCCTTCTATCTCTGAATTGTATTGGAGCACATGGTTACTTTGTTATTATATTTTAATTTATTTTTAATTTTAACTACGATCTTACCTGACTTTGTTTTTTATGATGTTCCTGGCATTTGCTTTTACACAAAGCATAATTTTGACATTCTCTTCATGCCATAGGTGAGATACACCAACAATAAAATCAATAAAAAGAAAAAGTTGGAATGATCAGTGAAAACACGATAAAAGAAAAGAACTGGAGATCTGGGAAATGAGTTTACCTGGTTCAATTTTGGATTGGGTCTTGGTTACGTTTTCGTTTTCTTGGAAACGCAGTAGGTTTTTTCTCTTTCAAGACTATATATACTTCAATTTTGGATTGGGTCTTGGTTACGTTTTCGTTTTCTTGGAAACACAGTAGGTTTTTTCTCTTTCAAGACTATATATACTTCAGTCCAATGTAAAAGTATCCAACTGTAAGACGGCTGAGTTTGTTTTCTTGGAGATGCAAAGGAATTTTCTCTTTCAATCCTGTACAGACTTATTTCATACGTAAAAGTTTCCAGCTCTCAGATGGCTGACAGAGTGAAGGGTTAATATCAAACTCTCACAACGGTGATTCCCGTTCTAGTGTCGGGGTCTAATTTCTGCTCGTTATTGATGTGTATATTGTCATTCCAAGTGGTTCATTGTTTTATTTCTGCTCGTTATTGATGTGTATATTGTCATTCCAAGTGATTCATTTTTTTATTGGGATTCTGGATTAAGGCTTTATTGATATTGTGTACATTGTGTTTGTCTTAGACCACATCTTCTGAGAGTTTGGTATATTCTCTGTAATTTCCTACGTTTTCTTTAGGAAAAGGATATGTTGTAGCATTTTGTCTAACCCCTGTACTTTTAATTTGGTCTTCGTTTGGTGATTTATTGAAGGCATCTTTATCTCCATTGTTGATTAAATGGATGGTCGCACCCATATCCATTTGATTGTGAAATATTCAGTGAATCAATGATCTAGATTTGGGATTTCAGGTTAAAGTCAATTTAGATAGTCAAAAGATTTGACCATACATTTTTGTTATAGTTTTTCGTAAGTGAATCTATGATTAATGAAGAGTTAGAAACAATATGGATAATAGTAAAGTGAAAGAAGGTTGGAAGTTGAAATATCTATTGACAATTCTTTGTTTTATACATTTTGTATTAAATTCTAAAAACTACTATTCAAATAAAGTTATTTAAATTCGAAGTATAAAATCTCGTAGACTGCTAAAATCTTTATCCATCACTAAAAAATAGTTCTCTTGTACCACATACCCTTGTTGCCTAAATAAAGCCATTGAAAAAGGGATAAAGCCATTGAAAAAGGGAAAGCAAGGTCTGTCAAGTTGTGGTAACACGGCTATTAAACGCATTTTGCGGTTCCATCCCATGATTGCAGGTGGCCGCACGGTGGGAGAGGAGCCTTGCCCTCGGAAGGCGGCAACCCCTCTGATCTCCTTTTTCTCGCAGGAGGTGGCCGCGACCAAGCCCTTTGCCCATCCATTTCTTCTGAGCAAAGAAGAAATAATTTGGGAGAGGTAGAGGTAGTTTATCTTAGTTTGGGCGCTAATTAATCGCTCATATTAACCACAACCATGCATAAAGAAGTCTATTCTATCTAACTATAGGAGGGCTCCGAAGGGCTTGGCTGCGGCCGCAACTCTTTAGGCCAGCGCTGTGTTCCAGGTAAATCTTTTAATTCCCTTTTTATCTTTCCAAGAATCACTTTTTGGCCGCTTAAAACAAAATTTGTTATTTTCTATTTTCTAAATTTGGGATTTTAGTTTGGTTCATTTAATCCTACAAATCTACTATATCCAAGAATTGTTTACTTGGGATTTCAGATACTTGAACTTAGCAACTATATATAGTCATGATGTAAGGAAAACTGGTGTGGTTGGTAGGGCTGTATTTCACTGTGAAAAGCATTTAGCTTATAACATTGTTTTATTGTCCAGAAACAATAAAAGAAAAATCTCAAGAGAAAAATGGGGTACTTACTATTGGACCATTTTAACATGTACTTACTATTGGACCATCTTAACTACTTTCGGCCGCCTCTTCAAGAAAATAACAAAAATAAGAAATCTGTTTCCAAGCCGCTTTTGTAAGAAAAATAAGAAATCTGTTGCCAAGCATGTAAGAAAAATAAGAAATTTGTTGCCAAGCCTGATCTGATACTGTAGATTGAGGCTTTGTCGCTGAACATTTTGGAGCCAGGGTTGAAAACACATTGTGGAGAGTGGGTGCATGTAAGCCTACTTGGTAGTTCCTTTTATATTTAATTAAATATTCATTTAAAAATGATTATGAATATTACAATTTAGTTATTATTTTTAATTTTTTTTTTTTTTTTTTTTTTTTTTTTTTTTTTTTTTTTAATATATAAAAAAAAGAATACCAACAGCTAACTCATGGATAAAAACTCATGATAAAAATCCCTTTCATTAACTAAAGTATTTTCTTTAGAAACTCACATAATTTTCTTTTAAAACACATTGATAAACCAAGAACCAGCCCGCAAATATGAATGTTTAATTATTTGAAAAAAATAAAATGTTTACTTTATAATTTAAAAAATAAAAAAATTAATATTTATTATTAAAATAAATAACTAATGGAAAAGAAAATGACTATTTTTTTTTAAATAAATAATACTTTTATATTAAAATATATTAATTAAATTGAAAAAAAAGAATGACTAATTTTCTTTTTAAAAGGTTAAATTTTGATGGATTTTTTTTTTAAAGGTTAAATTTTGATAGAATCTTTCTTAAATATATGCAACTAATTACACATTGAACGAACTATTTCAGTTCCATTTCAAATCGGACAGTCCATTTGTGTTGTCCTTGCAGACCTCGGAACTATAGTTCCAGTTCCATGAACTATTTCAGTTCCATTTCAAATCGGACAATATACAATCCATTTGTGTTGTCCTTGCAGACCTCGACAGGGACTACCGCCAACGCCAATACAGTGACTCCTTGTTTAATTTAAAAGTCCTCTCGGTGCCTTAACCTACCAGTGACGTGATACATATAAAAATAAAAAACCATGCTTAATATTTAAACAAAAATATCACGAACATAATTATATTTAATAGGAAAGGAAAAAATAACCTAAACCAACAAAATCAATTAATGAGAATTGTGTTTTAAATTTCATTAATATTTAATATAAAATTGTTAACATATTTTTACAAAATATAATATTGTTTATTTGATATTGATATTGAATTATATATATATATATATCAACAATTTAAAAAATAACAAATTGCATATTTCTCCAAAAATATATGGAAACAGTGAAATAAATATTTACATAATCAGCGTTCTCACTTCCCTAGTGTCAGTGGCATGGTCGAGGGTTCACTATAAGCGTTGGATCACCGAGCTAAACATCGCACGATCACAGGAAGTCGAGAGTTTGTTAGGGTAACGAAACCTTACGCCCTTCGTTTCACTCGCAATTCATTTGCGTCTGGACACCGAGATCTACAAATTCGCTAACCCCGCCAACCCTCGTCTGCTGGCAGCTTCAAACACAGGTAAATTCTTGCTAGAGGCATTCTGATTACTAGAATCAGTATTTCTCTCATGCTGCAGGGTACTATTCATTACTTCCTTTGTGTACAGGGTTTCATTGTCTCCTTACACAGGGTATAGCGGATAATGCAAACCTCCTTGTTTATTTCATGCTGGAGAGATTACCCGCTCGATACCCTTGGCAGACAGTAGTGATGGCTTAGTTGGAGTTTCGATCTCCTGATTCACACAGTTGCCCTACAGGCGTAGCCTTTATCATGCCCTGAGGTGTTTAATTTAGATTTTAGATCAATTTCCCATCTCTAATCTGAGTTAAATTTACTGTGATGTGTAGGGTTCCTCCCAAGTTGCCCGAACCCATCACGCAGATGACTTCCCTGCTGAATCCGAAAACCCCACAGGAAAATTTCTGTTCTAATGTGGAGCGTAAACCCTGGTAAGTGACGACTGACAATTGCAAGAATGCGTAAAGCCTGGTAAGTGACCACTGACAATTGGAAGAATTCGAATTGTTCTCCGGTTAGGGTTTTACATTAGTTTCCTTATTTCTGCTCTTGGTTGATTTGCAGGGTGTCAGGCCCTCTACACCGAAGGCTAATTGTAGCCACAAGAACGGGGTTGCCTGAGGAATAACTTGGGAATCTGGTCTTTTATGTCCTCCACCATTTCAGGTGCTTGCTCACATTCTGCTCTTTTAGGCTGTAGAGCAAGGTTTTTGTGAGGTTTTGGCATAATTACGTGTCTGATTTTGAACTAAGATCATACTGATTGTGTAAATAATTTGGATTGCGTCTTCCTTTGGTTTTTCCTCCACCAAATTATCCTATATGACAGAGGAACCCATGAATTTCTATGCTGTCCGGTTAGAACCCATGAATTTCTATGCTGTCCGGTTAGATTGTTTTATATATATGAATATTGCAGCTTTTGCATTAAACTCATCTCCTCTGTTGATATTATATACATTGCAACTTTGATATTACAGGAACATCACTGCTTTTTCTCGTACTAATGATAAAATTCAACTATTTTGATTCATTGTAATGTACGGTTCAAAATGCTGGTATGAAAACTACATGACAAAATACACATAAAAATTGTTACAGATGTATAGTAAAGGACTGGAATTTCCCTTTAGATTCAATTTATTGGTTTTATTCAATAATTATTTACGAGCAGAAACAGGCAGCTAATCGAGCTCAGGTGTTGGGAGGGATTGGTATCATGCCTAATAAACATCAAGTGTTGGTCAATTACCAGCTGAATCGAAAGGCAGTCTCCAGCTAATGGCTTCTGTTGCTCTAAGTCTGTTATGGAAAGCTCAATGGAATCAAGCTTCCAACCAAAAACCTGCCGGGTTGAACATCTAAATAATTATTTACTTGATGCATATAAAACAATGATTAATTTTTAATTTTTAATTTTTAAGCAAAAATATAATAAATTTAACTATATTGAACATTAGCAAGGCATTTGTGTAGAAAATCCAATTCTCTTAGGTTTGGGCAGGATGCAAATTCATAATGCATATGACTAAATGTTGTGATTAGAGGAAAGCTTGCTTGTTGGCTTCTCAGGCATATCCCTTACAAAGAAATAAGTCATGTTTTGCTGCAGAAATACCGTCTTTACTTGAAGAGACTGAGCAATTCGATTCCGGCACCATATCCAGTGGCTTCGTTCACTAGCGTCTTTACTTGAAGAGACTGAGCAATTCGATTCCGGCACCATATCCAGTGGCTTCGTTCCAGGCTAGTGAGGCGGCAAATCCGGTGGGAGAATGCATATACAACCTCCTGCGAAGAGTGGAGCCATCTCACTAGTGCTATGGAAATACCCCAAAATTAGTAGAAGAAAGAGCAGATGTGCTTATGGAAATTCCCGAAAATTAGTAGAACAAAGAGTAGAAGAAATATTAGTATAGTTTCAGCG
Organism: Pinus taeda; assembly: GCA_000404065.3. Lineage (NCBI taxonomy): Eukaryota > Viridiplantae > Streptophyta > Pinopsida > Pinales > Pinaceae > Pinus > Pinus taeda. The sequence continues at coordinate 212,699 of APFE030106608.1, read as the reverse complement.
CTTTGTGGTAGCCGACGCTGATGGACAGATAATGCTGTGGGAGCGGACGCTGATGAACAGATAAATGGTGTGGGAACTGATGTTGGGGCTGCGGCCTAGTGGAAGCTTTGAAGGGCTTTGTTTTCGGCGCAATAGGTTTTGATATTCCATTATGTTTAGTAACTGACACATAACTGTTAACTGACACAACTATTTTCAATCGGATGGCCGAGACCATTTCAATAGTCTAACACTAACATCAACCATTTCAATCGTCTAACACTAACATCAACGTTCCACAAGATAACATCAACGTTGCACAAGATAACAAGTGGCATGTGAGGTTAGTCCTATGAGGGAAAAGCCTTACGCCTTATAATAAACAAAAAAAAAAAAAAATGTTAATAAAAAATTAATAAATATATCTAAGTTATTTTTTAATGGTTAAGAGCATGTGTTTCCTCTTAAGAGGTCATAGGTTCAAAATCAGAGGGGTTGGAGTATGTATGCTTTCCGTGGTCACAGGTTCAAAACCAGAGGGGGTTGGAGTATCTATGCTTTCCGTGGTCACAGGTTCAAAACCAGAGGGGGTTGGAGTAGGGGTTGGAGTATCTATGCTTTCCGTAGACTTAGCAATAGCAATCAAATTGCTGTGAGGAGGTGGGTCCCTCATCCCACAAACAAAAAGTCTCATACACCAATTTGTTGTCTGGATTGGCAGTGACCTTAAAAATAGATATTATTATTTTATTATTATTAAATTTAAAACTTTAATAAAAAAATATAAATATTAAATAATTGATTTAAACATTTGTTAAATAAAATTTTAGCCTTTATTCTAAATAAAAAAATTCTACTTTTAACATTTTTATTTTCAAATATTAATAATGAAAATATTAACAATAAAATCATATAAATATAATTACTAAATTGTTTCACTAAATAATCATATTATTCTATTTAACATAAATTTTCATTTTCGAAATTTTAACATTTTTTATTTTCAAATATATAACAACATAAACTTAATATTAAATAATTAATAAAAAATATTAACAATAAATCATATTAAAATATAATTACTAAATTGTTTCACTAAATAATCATATTATTCTATTTAACATAAATTTTCATTTTTCGAAATTTTTAACATTTTTATTTTCAAATATTTAACAATAAACTTATATATTAAATATTAATAATAAAATAATAATCAATATAATATCGTATTAAATATAATTACTAAATTGTTTCATTAAATAATCATATTATTCTATTTAACATAAATTTTCATTTTTCGAAATTTTAACATTTTTATTTTCAAAATATCAATAAAATTATATTAAATTGATTCCTAAATTGTTTCGTTAAATAATCATATTATTCTACTTTTTATTTTCAAAATATCAATAAAATTATATTAAATATGATTCCTAAATTGTTTCGTTAAATAATCATATTATTCTACTTTTCGTTTTTGGAAATTTATACCAACCTACATTTGCATATAAAACTAAAACACATTTTAAATTACAATAAACTATATTAATTTAACACTTTACACCAACCTAAATTTACATATACATTACACCAACCTACATTTACATATAAAATTAAAATCCATACTTTACAACAACCTACATTTACATATAGAATTAAAATCTATTGCAAGTCACAGACATCTAAATTTATAACTTTCAATACAATATTTTAACACTAACCTATATCAAAATTTTCATTCAAATTCATATTTAACATTCAACCTATCAAAATTTCCATTTAAATTGATATAAAATTGAAAATTAATTACGCTAACTCACTTAATATAACTTTTCCTACACACCTTTTAACCAAAATATCAAACATTTTTTTTTAAATAGCCGTATTCAACATTTAATCTGATCCATTAATATAATATATATTCAAATAATCAACATTTATGTCCATCACCGGAAAAAAACACCAAAATGAAAAATGAAAATTAATCACACCAGCTCACTAAATATAATTTTTCCTGCACAGCTTTTAACCAAAATATCAAAGAGTTTTAAAAACCATATTTAACAATTAATATAATCCATTTATATAATATATATTCAAATATTCAACAATAATATATATTCAAATAATCAAAATTTAGGTCAATCATTTGTAAAAAAAACCTAAGGATCAAAAGCTTTGTAAATACTCATATTTAACCATTAATCTAATCCATTAATATAATATATATTCAAATATTCAACATTTTAGTTAATCACTTGTAAAAATAAAATAAAATAGAAATAGCAGTTTTATAAATACTGATATTTAATAATTACTCAAATGTATTAAAATATGTTTGAGATTTATGTTAACTCCTTGTAAAAATAAAGAACAGCACTAGAACTCTTAAATATGAAATTTAAAGAGAGTCTTGAAAGGTGCAAATATAGCAATGCATCATAATAGCCAGAGAGTTTGTCATTTGAAGTATCGTGGTCGATACAGCAATCAAAGACTTGAGATGTCCACTCCAACGTACGTAGTTGCCTCGTCACACCATTCGAAAATGAGCTAAACGCTCATCATCCTGCACTCCAAGCTTATTTCATCGTCCTCACACTACACACCCTTTGAAGAACAAATCCTGCATATTGTAAATCTCTCCCTTTCATGAATGGAACAGATTATCTCTTCCCACCCAGAATGGCAAACATGATACATTTCTGATGATTGCTCTCTGGAAATAGGTGGGACCATGCACAGGGCAGGTTAGAACTGTGAATAGCTTATTGTTTTGCCCATGCATAATTCTACCTTGTCTTGCAATCATTGAACTGTGGCATAGTATTTAACACTATGCCATACCTAATGATGGCTTCTTGGGAATGGATGAAACTATGCACAAGGGCAAGGTGGAACTGTAAATGGGTGATAGTTTTGCTTGTGAATGATTCCAACCTGCTCACACCCTTTGGCCCCATAGGCCAATAGCCCCAGCATGAAAGGTACCATGGTAAATGCATAGTTACACCCATTTCCAAATAGCAATTACTAGAAGAATGTTGCAAGCCATTCTTAACTCGATTGTAGGTTCAGGTAATTAGACAGGGCAGTAGAAAAGTCATCAGAAGTCAACTGTTGACTTTCCTGCTGCCTTTTCTAATTACCTTAACCTACAGTCGAGTCAAGGTTGGGTAGGAAGCTGCTGATAATCTCTCCACAACATGAATGGAAGCTGCAGAGTGCAGAAAAACAAAATCAGTTTGATGCAAAAATGTGGCAAGCATTTTGGCAGAAAAATAAATTCAAATAAACATTGAAATTACCCTGCAAACATTATAAAATGAGACTTCGTCATTGCAATTTATGACATTGATTATAAAGAAAGATTAATTCAAATAAACATTGAGATTTCACTATGAAAACCAAAAAGTGGTTTAGTGATGCAGTTTATGACATTGATTGTAAGACATTTGATATAATATTAAGGAAAATAAAAGATAGCACTTCCGAGTTACAAAATTACAACGCTGTGATGGTCTGTGAATCAAAATTTCTGTTATTAGCTTCCCGAGGCAATTCAATTTTTTATTATCAATGGTTATTGAAGAGAATTGCCTTTGGTTATATCTTAATATGCTTTGCTATCCACACGGCATCGCAGGATAACGAGAATGAAACAAACTACAATGTCAACGCCAAATGAAAACCATGTTTTATAAACATGAAAATAAAAGCCTCTTTTGATCTCTTACCAGTTTTAAGTAGAATGTCAACCATCGAGCCAATCCAAGCTGAAATGCGCTTCTGCAATTTCAACTGTAAGCTCCTTGATGGCAGAGTTCTTGACACGTTTCCACTGCTGTCCAATCTTCTCATCGCAAATAACACGCCTTAGAGATTTCATCCCTCCAACTGATTTAGGCAACTTCCTCAACCGGGAACACTCTCTCATGTCAAGCTCCTCGAGATTCCTTAGTTGTCCCATTTCCTCAGGAAGCTCTTTTAAGCACTCACAGAGCGAAATGTCCAGATATTCCAGCTTTCCAAGTTTTCCAATAGACTGTGGAAGCTCTTTTAGGCCTAGACATGCGGATAACCTTAACATTCTTAAAGTGCTGAGCTTGCCCAAGTCATCAGGTAACTTTCGAAGGAGATGACAGTTGGTAATAGTCCAATTAACAACTGAAGACGTGTCACAAATACCAGGGGGCAACTCCTCCAAATCACAGCAATGGTCCAGGTTAACATCTAGCATTATTGGAAGCTTAATGCTCGACTGGGTGTCGTTGAACCCAGACATGTTTCCAAGCCCTTCACATAAGCTCAAAGATAGCTTCTCTAAGTTCTGCAAGACTTTACTGTGCTCTTGAAGTGGGGGCACATGCAGCCTCTCCAAGTGAATAGTCTTAAGCTGAGTAAGTGAAGATAAGGCCGGTAAACCGTTCATTGTGGCTCTCTTGGACCCATAATTGAATACTATTAGGACTTTCAGTTTTTTCATAGAACTCAAAAATGTTGGAAGAAAGTATTTGCTTCCAGAAAAGAGTAAAACTAAAGCCTCTGCTTGACGAAAATTGATCTCAGACCACTGATCCTTCTCCATGGCACCTGCATAGGTAAACCACAAATGCAAAGTTTCATTAGAACATTGTAGTTGTTGAACACACGATGAAACCACTGCATTTCTTTTCTAAGATCTTTTGACATCAAAATGACGAAAACCTAGAAATTGGTTCGTAATCAGTTCATCCCAATCACATATCGATAACCTATCAAGTGTAGGATAAAATTCACCAGTGACATTCACAGAAGTCGCAAGAAAAAACCTAATACTATATATAAAATCATGAGAACCCACGTAATACTATATATGTTCCACAAAAATATATAGCTTTCTCTGAAGTTTACTTCTTAGCAATCCTACCGTTGCAAAATTAGAGCATTTTGCGTAAAGAGAAAAGTAGAGAAAAATAATCCCGGATTCATCACTAACTAGTTCATATATAATTTTGGGAAAAGTAGCAAATTCTGAAAGTAAAGGTAAAATTACTAGCAAAAATTTTAAGAGTTAGTTGATTGGATAGCGAAAATGCTTCCAAAAATAACCATTTGTCAATAAAGAGAACCTTAAGAATCCTTAACAAGTCTCTCTGGTTTCTAGGCCTGCTCCATGACAATCTGTCTATACCCTATTGATTTTACATAGTGGTTAGCATCAGAGAAAAGAAGCAGCAATTCCCAATACATAATATACACTTCAAACTGCCAAAATCACCCACCTGTGTGAAGGGAAACAATTTGAGCATCAAACGCTTGATCCTTGAGCAGCTTCCATTTTGCTGGCAAACTGTCCTCCTTTCTAGGCATTAGCATCCTCTTCCTACGAACCATACTGTCTCGAGATGCCAAATATAGGGCCAAGTCTCGCATTACATCATGCTGAGAAAAGTACAGCTCAGAAGCACTTCCATAGTTGATCGCTTGACTCCTACAAGGCCCAATTTGACATGCCAATACAATGTTATAATATAAGACAGAGGAAGAACTTGAGCACAAGAAAAAAGAAGATAAGTCACTTACCTGAGTTTGCTTGTTAAGTTCAAAAGATTTCTACTAGCAAGTTCTAATAAGATGACAAAAGCATCTTGCCACTCGATCTTTCGCACATAAACCCAAACGTCCAGTAACGCATCCGCCGAGATTTTTCGATCCTCTGGAAATGACCCCAAGTCTAAGAAGCATTCTCGTGCCTCCTCATCCAGGACATCAATACTAGTCTCCAAGCATTTAAGAAGCCTTTCTTTGTGATAATCCGATATCGATTCCCCATTTGAAAGTTTCTTCTTGGCACTTTCCCATGCTGGGCGAGGCTCACCATGCAAAGAGCTGCCAATCACCTTCAGAGCAAGTGGCAGACCTTTACATTCTGCTTGCACCTGTGATACATACACAAACAATTAATGTAAGTAAATTCTATAGGTGGAAAACTTATCGAACACATACTTTTGTTGTTGAAGCTATGAATCTCTTGCCTAAAAACGTTTTCAGTTGATTCACGTTTTTTGTTTTATTGCTTATGAAGAATGTACAGCTTTATGTGGAAAAATGATCTTATTAAAGGAGTAATGACTATATGAAGCAATGTTACCAGAACCTATGAAACCAGCCGGTCCAACTGTTTTGCTGCCTAACCATTCCGACCACAGAACTGGAAATGGCCGGTTCAGTACCTAACAGGCCAGTTCTTGTACAGAACCAACTAGTTCAATACCAAACTGGCCAGTTCTATTTGAAACTGATTGGTTCTGTACAACGCAACCAAGGACCCTCCAAACAATTTTTTTGAAGGCAATAATTCATGAGTGGGGCAGCGTAGTATTCAGCCATAGGGCCCTGCTAATGCTATGTTATTAATGGTAATGTTTAATTCTAAGTAAGAGCATCATTTTATTTAAATTTTTAACATTACTATTATTTATCTAAGGATGTTTGATACTGGTTCCAATCTCATTGGATTTCATATGGATGAAGTAAAATTTTGGATCCCACTCAAAATCCAGCAGACTTTACAGTTTCTAAGATTTTGGGATTGCAACATTTTCATGGATTTCATCATGTATGAGGGTATGGAACTAGCATTTAATCAGAAGCACCAACTCCTCTATGTGCCTTGATGTTGGTGGAGCTGATTGTTGAACTCTTCTATCAATACCCTAAGAAAAAAGTACCCATCACTCAACAAAATATCTATTTGACATGTTAAGCTTTTTCTATCTTAATTTTAATGTTTAGGGGGCAATATTGATAATAAGAATCCCAATATAGGCAATTATTTTGATGATATGTAGGTATTTGTTGTAGCTTGACTTTTTTTTATGTTAGAGGCCATCTGAGCCACTTTGTTGACATATCTTTGGTTCGGAGTATTTGATGAATTTTTTGTTTGACCACTTTTTTTATTTTTCGGTGGGCTGACCAGTTCAATGACCGGTTCAGTTCTGGTAACATTGTATGTCTAGATTCTCTCTTATTGAAACAGTAACTCCATTGTTAACAATAGAGGAAACATTAATGTGAAACAAAATTCAATTAGTAAAATAGCTTGTGATTTGGGACATTTAGAGATAGCTAGTACAATCACTAAACTCAACCAAATGCACACCAATTTTAGTGCAATAATATATTTCATATGAAAAGCATTCCAGTATTGTAAAAGGCATACCTGCTTGACTAAATGTTCATCTGCATTACTTGGCACAGATCTCTGTCCAAAAGCCCAAAAGCAGAAAAGGGACAGAGCATCAGCCTCATCCAGCAATGGCAATTCATAAAGCTGGATAGAGGTTGCTGTTGGGATGGTACAACGATCTCGAGTTGTCACAAGAGTTTTGTAACCTTGCCCTTCAAATAACAACTTTTCCAAATTTGCCCTAGACCAGACATCATCCAGTACAACCAGAACTGGCTTGGCTTGCCTCAGAAGCTGCTGCTGCAACTGTCTATGTGCATCCTCGACATTCTGAAATTCAGGTTTCTTCCTTGGAAATATCATCTGCCACATAGTCTCTAAAATTCCCTTCAGGTTTGGGGACTGTGAGACCGTGATGAAAATGATATTGTTCCTGAAGGCACCTAGAATACATAAAGAGAATTGCTTAGATAGAAATTTGGTTATCTGAACAAGAAAAAGTTCGTTAGTTTTCATTATATCAGAAAAAAACATTCAAGAACTTGACATCAAGAAACTACAGCATAATTTTTCTATGTTCTGAGCTCCATGCTAGCCAGAAACTATGGAGATAGCAACCAAAATCAAGCTGGCTGCCATTAGAATACAATGTTCTTAAACTTCTCATCCCACAAAACCTAAGTTCTCAAGCCACATTAAATGGTGCCCAAGCTACACCATAGTTTGTAAACATCAGCAATAATCAGGTTATTTTTGTACAAAAAAAAAGCCCTAAAGAGACCTTCCTAGAACCAAAAATCATGTTGACTGCCATTAAAAATCGATTGTGCTGGATTCTTCTGTCATTATCCTACAAAGCTCACAGTATAACTGCTCTGAAGAGTACCCAAAGCGGCCAATAAATTGTACCCTAAGACCCAAAGGGCTACTAGGAAGTGACAAACCCGCATTTATGAATGTTTGCAAAGCCTTTACTGGAGAAGGGAAGACTCAGAGTGGAATTGTTGCCCCTCTTGTCCCAGAATTTTGGTGCAATTAGAGCTGGAGTTATAAAGCACTTATCACAATCAATGTTTTAAAACTCCGACTCCGACTCCGACTCGGCCGAGCAATGACTCCGACTCCGATTCCGACTCCGAAACGGTAATGACTCAGCCGGCTCGTTTTCAATGACTCGGTCGTTGTAAAAAATACATTAAATATTTAGTTTTTTATAAAAAAAACATAATTTTGAAGATTTTAAACATAATTTTAAAGATTTTCATTCATGTTTCCAAACACACACCATTATAATATAGATGGAAGACAACATATGATCAAAGTAGGCTCATGAAATTGGTGACCTAGCCATTTCACCAACTTCACACATTGCCAGTGAGGGTAAGATGCTCTATTGCAATAAATGGCTGCATACATATCCAATGCCTCCTACTACTCAACATCCCTGTTTCACCTTTGGCAAGTGTATTCTTCCCACCAGCAACTGATTGTGTTGGGAAATGCACGCATTCAACTTTCTAAGATTCTTTGGGACAGCTTATAGTAGGTTGGATCCTCAAATCTACCTCAGGTGGTCACTAAAACTCATGATTGTTGTACAAATAGGTTAGTTGTTCGGAGCCAGGAAAGTATTATTTGTTTGAACTTTGGCCCCTTCTTTTGTGTATGCACTAAATAACAATTCAAGGAATTTGAGAGGATTAATTAGATCATCAAATTGATTTACAGATGTGATGGAGATGCACAAATGCTGAACTACAAGTATCATTCCTCCCTAGCTATTCAAGGCTAATGCATCCAACGAGTTCCTCAAGCTTGTAGAAGACATGCCATGCCAATTACATTATATTATTAGAATAGATGATTGATATAGGTAGTGTAACCCATAACAGTATGTAGGGGTTCACCCAACTGTAGAGAACCCACAACAAACAGGGAAAAAATGTTGCTCCCCACCACCTATATGTGCATTCACTTAATTAAGTTCACGTTACATGTTCTACTTCTAATCAACAGATGTCAGAAACATTATGATGCTGTAAGTCTAAAAAAACATCCTCTGACCAATAAAAGCAGCATGAGCAACTAGCAATGTGTGAAGTTGGTGACCCGGCCGTTTCATAACAAAAACGGTCCATTTCGGCTGAGTCAGCAATGACTCGGCCGAGTCATTCAATGACTCGGCCGAGTCATTGCTGACTCAGCGTTCCGAACTGAATCATCAACCGTTTCGCTTGGGAGGCCTTCGACCCGGATCAACCCGGCCGAGTCAATGTTGACTCGACCGTTTTTTAAAACACTGATCACAATGCACTAGATAAAAGAAGTAATGCAATAAGACAATTGCCAAACCTCCTATCAAACGAAACTTGAAAAGATGGAAAGAAAGTCACAAGACTCAGAAACGACTAGAGTTATAAAGCACTTATCACAATACACTAGATAAAAAAGTACTGCAATAAGACGATTGCCAAACCTCCTATCAAATGAAGCATAAAAGTCAGCTTTAGGTATTGCTTCAAAAACATGGGAATTTATACTTGGCACAAGACTCAACTTCAAGTATTGCTTCAAAAACATGGGAAATACTTGGCACAAAACCTAGATTTAGGTGTTGCTTCAGAAACATGATTTTTTGTTTTGTTTTGGTTTGGAAAGATTTTGTTGCAAGAATCTGCCGAATCACAGTCAAACTTGCGGAGTTATAGCAAGTTTTTTGACCGAGACATTCAGTTGCCAGTTTGAGTTGGATCATTTTTGGGTTCAGACAAGTTGAGATTGGTAGTACCTGTATAACTTGGCCGTGTCTTGAAACCATGCCCAGCAGAATCTCAATGATATATATTAAATGGCAGAAAATAGTGCAAGCTATTTTGGATGTTCGGGTTTCCTTTAAAATGAGACTTCTTTCCTGGTTTACTGTTCCGAACTAAAGGCTTCATAAAACAATATTGACAAATTGAAATTGAAGGTAATGTGGGAATTCATAAGATGTTGACCATGATTTTTCAAGATGTTCATTTGGTAAGGAGGTCTGAACTTGGTCACAAGGATTTGGTATATTTATGTTACAACTTCACAGGTAGACTGTCCGTCCGACATCCTGGATGCTACCGCAAATCTGTATAGAGTATTAGACAGATAATTGAGATGGTGACATTCCACTTTCCGTGCCAAAAGGATTTACCAAATGTTTGAAAATTTTCCGCAAAAATGATATCTGAAGGTCGTAAATTCTCCATTTTGGACTCTATTGCCATTCATTGTTCTGCTTAGTTGATTGCCTTAAAACATTGTGAAAGGAGAATTGTGAAAGTAATATGTACAGCTAGATTTCATGGACTACTTACATTGGTGGGTAGGGGAAGGATTTATTTGATGCAGTTATGTCATCCCATGACAATTGCACCTCCTTTACATGCACCAACTTGGTCACAAGGATTTGGTATATTTATGTTACAACTTCACAGGTAGACTGTCCGTCCGACATCCTGGATGCTACCGCAAATCTGTATAGAGTATTAGATAGATAATTGAGACGGTGACATTCCACTTTCCGTGCCAAAAGGATTTACAAAATGTTTGAAAATTTTCCGCAAAAATGATATCTGAAGGTCGTAAATTCTCCATTTTGGACTCTATTGCCATTCATTGTTTTGCTTAGTTGATTTCCTTAAAACATTGTGAAAGGAGAATTGTGAAAGTAATATGTATAGCTAGATTTCATGGACTACTTACATTGGTGGGTAGGGGAAGGATTTATTTGATGCAGTTATGTCATCCCATGACAATTGCACCTCCTTTACATGCACCAACAAAAGGAGTTGCACACTGCACTCTACAGCTTGGGTAGGAGTAGGGTTGATCAATCAACTCATGTGTGCCTTGCACCTGCTTTACATGCACTTAAATTTTGAGCATGCACACTATATTCTATATTCACATCAAATAAGGTTACATATAAATACATCTAGCGTTGTCTCAAGATAGATAAGTTAATCTTGGATACACAATCACTTGGTTGGGAGAATATTTCAACCACACACCAATTTAGGAACATCTAGATATAACAACCCTAAGGAATAGGAACAGAGTCTTGTAGATAGAATGAATCACAACTGAGACAAGAAGGAATTACAATTTCCAAGCCACCCCCTTAATGACTACTTGTCTCAATCTCAATACGCAAAGTTTAGTTGTGGTCAAACATAACAAAAGAATATGTTTACATATCCATATAAAGGAGCAACCATCCACCGGAATGCATGGGTGCCAACTGCTGCAACCGCCAGTGTACTAGGATGCCCTTCGCATACGTGGTTCTGTCAACCATTATAACTACATACATGTCCCTATACTTGCAAATCCCCCTCCATCATCATCATGGATTTTATCGGATTACCCATAACCATGCTCTGGGTTTTATCCAATGTTCCACCAAGGTTCCGGGACGAGGGGGCGAGGGAGCGAGGGGGCGCGGGAGTGGCCTATGCAAAAGCTCCCTACCATTTTTCGGAAATGTGGGGGAGCGTCAGGGTCTTAAAAATTTATAAATATAAAATATAATTTATTAATTGAGTCCACTATGACAATTTGGTTTGAATTGAAAAGCTGCAAAGCATGATCATTGATATGAATATCATTTGACATTATCCAATTTATAATATCATATAAAATAATAAATTTAAAATTCTAATTCAGCTTGGTCAAATTCTTAATTTAGATTTTGGTCAGACAGAGGGAGAGCTTCAGCTTGATAAGGTAGCCACTAAATTCTGTGAAAAAGGTAAATGAACAGATCAGGAACACTGCATTGGGCAGTAGTAGAAGGGCAACTATAATGGGTTGTCCAACTATATTGGGATCCAACAGCTAGAAAGTTTGTTATATTTATATATAATATAGACAGTACACCCATATGCTGAAAGAAGAGTTTTAGTTCCAGGAGAGATGAGAAGATCACATGAAAGAGTTCTTTGACAGTTTACTATCAAATGACATTGACTGCAGGATGACCATCTGCGAACCAACTTGGGTGACCAACGATGGCCTGGATAATTTGTCTACCTTATTAGAGCAAATGCCATGCAGTTCAAACTTCAAACTAGCAATGTATTTCAGGGGTGAAAATAATTTTCAGACCTGAGAATTCAAGCTGAGCAACTGTGCTCTGTGTAAATTTTGTAACTGTATAAATTCATATATAACGACAGTTCCTGAGATTTCTTGCTGCCCATAGTATTCTGTCATGCTTGCAGTAAACGCATGTTAGTCTATAGCCCACCCAATTATTTCCCACATGACATAGGTGCTGCTTACATAGTTTGTATGTCAAATGTCATGCAAATTAAAAACACAAACTGAATGTCTCATATTCTTTGCCTGTCACTCCAGTTATCTCCCCACTGTAATCTAGCCATCACTTGAGAAAAAAAGAAGTTTTAAAAGGGAAAATTCATGTACGTGCTATATGGTCCAACAAATTTCTATGATACTGACCCTCTAAAATAACGCTTGTTGAAACCAAAAGACAACACAAGACGTTATCCCCATACAGAACATGGGTAGCTTTGTACCACTTTAGGTCTATTAAATCATAAACTATAAGCAAGGCCATTTTTTTGGGAGCGTGGGGAAACGTCCCCTTCAGGAAGGGAAACGTTTCCCTGGCACGTCCCCCTGAGTTTCCTCCATTTTGGGAGCGTGGGGAAACGTCCCCTACTCGTCCCCAAGTCCCCAGAGCACGGGGGAGCGAGGAAACTAGACCCCTGGGGGGGGGGGCGAGTCCCCGTGGAACATTGGTTTTATCGGATTACCCTCAACCATGATAACAAGGGTTCTCAGCCACCAAGGCTCAACTTTGCCACCAAGGCACTCAACTCAGCCACCAAGGCTCAACATAGCCACGAATGCTCAACTCTGCCACCAAGGCGCTCAATTCAGCCATGGAGGCTCAACACAGCCACGAACGCTCAACTTTGCCACAAAGGCACTCAATTCAACCACCAAAGCTCACCATAGACCCAACTTAACCAGGCCCAGGGTTTTCTCGGCTCACCCTCAACCATGCCAAGGGTTTTGTCAGCTGACCCTAAACCATGCCTACGGGAATCTCTGTCCACTTCACTTTCGCATATGGTTTTTGACTTACCACAAACCAACACTGCAAAGCGGTTTCCGGCTTACCACAAACTTGCAATTACAAAGTGTTTTTAAGATTACCACGAACTTCATGGGGGTACACATGCCTCATCAGGCTTACATTACACACTCCAACTCTAGAGTTACCAGGTACATACTTTACGAAGACCACTACAAAACATCCTAGGCTTGCTTACTAATAAATGTATGTGACACATAATACATCATGAGTCTATTCCACAAACTCACACAAACTTTAACTTATTTGTCCATCATCCTTTAATCTTTGTTGTAGCTCTTTTGATGCCATCTTCAGTGTCATGCCATATCTTGCAAATTGTGTATTGTTGGAATGACCAGTTCCAATACACACTCAGAATTGTGACAATAGTTGGTCAGACCAATGTCATTTCAATAACAACCATAAATACCATGACACAATATACTAATGCCAAAAAATGCACTACAAACTAACTTAGGAGCTACAACAACTTGCAAAACAAATCGCTACAAAACCAAAGAATTAAATTCATTGGGACGGTAGCAGAAGTTTCTACTGTCGAGTGATGACACGACTCAAAGAAGCCCCCCATTGAACCTATTTCCCATGAAAAACAAAAGAGTCTTTGTGGCGAACCCCAACCACGTCCTTGACCAAAGATCCTTTCCCAAATGTTGAATCCACCCACGTTGCGCCACCACACCACTTAAGCTTTGCTCCAATCCACCAAAATTCACAATATTTTATATTTTTCTCAGCACTCCCATAATTCACAGGGATGTGCTCTCTTATATGCACAACGTGAACGCAACTGGCGTGCAACACGAACTGAACCTTCACACACTAGTCACAATGGTTGTCAAAATCTTTCGATCTGAGCAACAAGAGTCCCCATCAACGTGAAATGGTTGCCAAAATCTGAGCAGCAATAGTCTTACTCCCATCCACTAGTTCACACAAATCTACAAATGCCAATTTATTAGAAGACTGATTGTGGAATGACTCTGCCGTTGGCAGATTTCAACTGTCCGAATATTAAGAGAACGAGCGTAAACAAACTCTTCCAGAGTCTTAAGAAAAGAGCACAACTTTTCATCACCATAAGTAGCACTGACTCCTCAAGCTGCCATTAAAACGATGGACAAACAAGCACTAAAACAATATAAATATACTCTGTTATTTCCTCGGCCATGAGGGGCCTCGGCCCTGACGGGCTCTGATACCAAACTTAAATTTTGAATATTCTATGTTCACAACTTCACATCAAATAAGGTTACATATAAATACATCTAGTGTTGTCTCAAGATAGGTAAACTAATCTTGGACACACAATCACTTGGTTGAGAGAATATATCAACCACACACCAATCTAGGAAAATCTAGATATAACAATCTTAAAAAATAGGAACAGACTTCTGTAGATAGAATGAATCACAACTAGGACAAGTAGGAATTACAATTTCCAAGTCATGTACCAACAAAAAGAGGTGCACATTGCATTCTGTAGTTTAGGTAGGAGTAGCGTTGATCAATCAACTCACGTGCACCTTAATATAAGTGCACTGAATATAGACAATGCAGTGGGTGTACCAACATGGACACTAAGTATCTAGATTCTAAACCATTTAAACTTATAGATATATGACATGGACCTCTAGGTTGCAAAACTCAAGGATGCATATTTAAAATTCAAAAAAAACCAAACGCATCTAAACCATTTAAACTTATATATTTATATATGACATGGACCTATAGGTTGCAAAACTTAAGGATGCATATTTAAAATTCAAAAAGATAACCAAAATATGAGATGTGAAAATTAGATATATGTGTCTACCAGCTTCACAACCTGGAGGTGCATATCTTAGGCCAGTTTAGAAAGGTTTGCGTTAGCAATATAATGTTAGATTTAAAAGAAAACAAAAAAACAAAAGATGTACTAGAAATTGGGCCTTTGATCAACCCACCCTTAAAACAGAGATCAAACAGAAATTGGGCCTTTGATCAACCCACCCTTAAAACAGAGATCAAACAAAATAGTGAAGGATAAAATAGTTTGAATAAGTGAAATCCAAATCACCTTTAATGTCTCGATCGTTAGAGAGGGCCATCGCCATAGTTGTTTTGCCAACACCACCCATACCATGTACTCCAACAACGGACACCTCTCTTTGGAGCAGAATCTGCTTCAAATCCCAAATATTTTTCTCCAAACCCACTACAAAATCAGTCTTCAAAGAACCATTATATTTCCAGGGAGGAGCTTCATCGAAAGCTCCATCAAAATTGGTATCTGGACCCATTTGTTGAAGCATCGTGGCGTTCTCAAGGGGATCATTGGTGAGGTTGGGCACAATTGTTTCATGCACCTTCCTCTCATCCACAGACCGCGACTCGTACAGATGTCGAAGACTCTTCAACTCAGTTAACAGATTCCTAATATCAACGAACGATTGGACAGGCATCTGGTATTGAACAAAGTCGAATATCTCCTTCTCCAATTGGTGGATTTTAGAAGCATATCTGAGGTTCTGATAAATGTTATAACAGCTGATTTTCTCACAGTTTTTAACCAATTCAACGCCATCCTTGAGGATGCTCAGGAATCGCTCATAGGTAGTATTTTGCTCATTTTTTGGCGCTTTGGGATTCGACATATAGAGCGGTTGAATTGTTTGAATAAGGTCTGCGAGCAGCGCATCCAATCTACTGCTTAACTTCTTGCAATTAAATCCATCGAACGTGTGAAGGATGTGATTTCCTTCACTGATTCTTGGGAAGGACAACATTATAGGTAAATGTCTCCAGAAGAAATGATTCTCGTTTTCTCCCTTCAATATCTCTGGTAATTCCAGCAGAATTTGGGGGAAGATTTGTTCACCGTGGCAGCAGCTGGCTTTGCTTTGCTTCGAAAAATTATTAAGAGATTGGCTTTTGATCTATATAAGCTATTTCGACGCTGACAATATTTCGTATTTAAGATAGATGCCAAAGAAATTTCCACGAGCAGGGCTGGAAGTTTGGGGTGAATTGCATGTTAGGTGGTAATTTAGCAGTCAAATACGGCCAAAACTCCAGCGTATCTGTCGTCAATAGTTTTGATATACGTAAAACGGTTGACAAATTGATTCTAAATGTCAAATTTTACGGATAGTATTGATTTGAAATTCCTGCCCTGTTCGCGAGCCTTCGATGAATGTCAATAGAAAAAGGTGAGTGGAGCCTTCGCTTAATGTATATCGAAAGTACAATAGGTGAACTGTGGTAACCTGATAGGAAAGGAAAGGGCGAATTTTAAGCGTCGACGGAGTTCTCATTGATCCAGGCGGCCGATGTCAAAGTTTACGCTGGCACTCCGTATTTATAGTAAATATGAAAAATCCTTTCGCAAGACTTCAATGAATGTATATTGAAAAGATCAAAAATGGGTGATTCGTGGTGGGAACTTGGAAGGTCGAGAGCGAACCTTTCGCGGCCGCCGGCCACAGAGTTCTCGTGGGATCCAACGGGGCACCTTCAAGCGGCGTGCGCAATTAGAGACTTGAGTGGTGCCTCGTCCATCACGCATTGACATCACACAATTGACGTGACTTAACTAATAGTAAAAAATGATTTCGCATCTTTCTTGCCGTAGCAGATACTGTGATTGATGTCAGTGCAGTTGAATTGTTGAATGGTTACAAACAGACTAGACCAACAGACACGGTAATGTAACTATAGTTCATTGTAGTCACCATATAAACCACTACTACAGTTAATACCGGGCTCTCATAGTGAAAAACATCCAGAATAAATGTCATTGGGAAGGTCATGAAAGTTGTCGCAGATCACATTCTCTTGGAATATTGAGCACAGACCAATAATTCAGGTAAGGATATGCATGCCAACCCATCAATGTACTATCATAAAGATGAAGCTGCTTTGTGTCCTTCAACCAGCTTGCTCATGAAGATTCCTCTGTCCTTTATTAACAAAGCATGACAGTTGCAGATGTTGACTACATAAAAATAATTCAGGATGAGATGAGTATTGCAAGTTGCAACCCATCATGGTACCATTATAAAATAAAGATGATTTTAAATTCTGCAACAGCTTGCCTAATAAGTCAGAAGAAGATGAGCATTGCAAGCCCATCATGATACTATTGTAAGATAAAGAAGCCTTGAATCCTGCAACCAGGTTGCCTCATGAAGTTTCCTGTGTCTTTTATATAGTATTCTAATAACTGGCTAAGGCACAAAAGCACAAAAAATGGTACACAAGGCAGGACTATTGCAGATATTGACTACATACCAATAACTAGGAAAAAGAGATGCATTCCAACTCATCATGTTACCATCGTCTATTAAAGATGCTTTTAATGCTACACCCAGCTTGCCCCAGGAAGATTCCTCCGTCTCTTTCATATGATTCGTATTAAAAAACCAATCAAAAGAATTATTCCACAAGGCAAGACAATTGCAGATATTGATTAATACCAACCGTTCAGAAAAAGAAATGCATTGTACAAGCCACCATAAGAATCATATTAATAATGTTCTAGTTAAGCTTTGGTTATGCAGTAAATTGGTAAAAGTTTTATCACATCTTAATCCGAGGTTTATTTTGCGTGAATGATCTTGCATTTCACTTGACAATTCTTAGAACAACTTCACAAAATAATAATTCCGTTATCTCCAATCTCAGTCTGACCTTATCAAAAATGGCCCGGCTGCAACTCCAGCCAAAAGGGTCCCATCTGATTCGACTCCAGCTAAAAAGAGTTAAAAATAGAGTCCCTGCAAACCAAAAAAAAAAAAACTCAATAATAACGTGATCATAGACTTTATAAATATTTTAATCATGGACTTTATAAACTATTTTTATGCGGAATTAAAAGGAAGGTTCAGTACAGTAAAAACCTATAATGTACTATACTGACCACATTAACCCGTCAAATGCGGAGTTAATTTCTCCGTTTTGTAACGGTTCCAAAACGGCAATCGATGCGTCGCCGTTTGTGTCGGCGTCGTCTAAATTTTCCGGTCATGGAATGCATATTATGGTTTCTTTCCCTTTCCAGCGAAATTTCAGGCAGAAAAATGGGTACCAGGCGTGATCCCATGGATTCAAAGTGCCAGTGACATAGTTCTTCCATACCCCAGGGGTGTTGAGGGTTTCTGATTCGACCCAGAACCGGAAAAAACCCGTAAACGACCTGCAATTACATCAGATCTAAATTTTCGCAATCTTCCCGCTACAGAAAACCCAGAACAGTGATTTAGGTCGACTTTGAGAGCGTTGAAGAAAAGACCTAAAAAACTTACCGATTCCTGCGGACAATTCCCACGAAATTTGGGGATTTATCAGATTTTGACGATGTTTGCAGTTATGTTCAGGGTGCCTCAGGGGTTATGGCCTTTGGCCGTCTTTGTATCATTTCAACCTCGAACAAAAACTTAAAGGCCACAGAATCGATCAGAACTAAGAAGTTTCAATATGCTGGCTCTTAAAATAGAGCCTTCTGGTCGTCTATGAATCGCTAAGAACCTTTCCTAAAAAACCCTAAAAGCCACAATATCAACAGAACCATTGAGATTTATTTCGAGATTATTCGGCCGGTTTCCGGCAGTGAAAGCCGGTAAATATGCATCGGGTCAGTTATCAAAATGGGGCCAATTAACGTGTTTGTTTTTAAAATAATTAAAAAAATTTAAAAGTAACGGACGCTAGACAGTACCCATTAGCAAGATAAATAAATAAACAATGGCTTCGCCTCTTTTTGGTTGCTTCTTGCAAGTTGCCGTTAGAGTGAGAGATAGCGTGCCATTGAAGTAACGTCACAGGGTTGCACTGTGCACCTAAGTGGTACGCAGTACAGTCGGCTGTGTTGGGTTTGGTTTTTATTAAATCTTTTAGACTATTTTCATGGGATCATTGCTGAGATCATGAAGTGCATAGCGTGGCAGCCGACGCAGTACAGTCGGCTGTGTTGGGTTTGGTTTTCATTAAATCTTTTAGACTATTCTCATGGGATCATTGCTGAGATCATGGAGTGCATAGCGTGGCAGGGAAGTTAAGGGCAAGGTGGAACAAAGGTTGTACATTGCAGTTGACTGTGTGATGGGACGACTATTGAAACAGGTATGAAAGAAACTTCAACCGACTCCTTGTCCAAATCTGTCCGGAACCAGTGCCGTCCAAATGGAAGTCGCTGTAAAGTGAACAGCAACCTGACATCACGATATGAAAAATTCAAATGGAAGTCGCTGTAAAGTGAACAAACGACATGACATCACGAATAAACTCCGAATATTTTTCGTAATCATCATAATCAAAGGGATGAAATTAGGAATTTGGAAAACTGTCAGTGTTACGCTATTAAATCTACAACGAGATGTCTTCGACAGGTGAAGTGGCAGCGCAAATCATTTCAATAGACCATATGCATTGCCAATTCGCTGTTTCAATGCTCGATTCGATGTGTCAACCCAATGCGCAATTTAAAGGTTCGGTTTCAGCGTTTAAAATTGAGCCCGTCTCAGCCCTTTTTCAGGGTTATGGCCTCTCTTGTAAGGGCTTAAAAAAA
Organism: Pinus taeda; assembly: GCA_000404065.3. Lineage (NCBI taxonomy): Eukaryota > Viridiplantae > Streptophyta > Pinopsida > Pinales > Pinaceae > Pinus > Pinus taeda. The sequence goes on along the minus strand of APFE030106608.1, from coordinate 192,836 downwards.
CATTATCTTTTAAAAGGAAAAATATCAAAATATCATCAGTAAATGGGAAGATTAGATTAAATTTCTATATTTCAAAAAATGATATTTTTAATAACTTCAATATTTTCTAAATTTGCTAGAGTTCCGAGTGGAAATCAGTTTTCTGTTCTAATATTTTCAATTTATTATTATTTATTTTAAAAGACAAGTCATGACATTTGAAATTCATGAGGTTTGAGCAGAAATGTTGGTTTTCTTTATCAGATATGGTGAAGTGAGAAGTAAGAAATAGATTTAGATTTATATTTATATCTCTAAGATTTAAAATTTGGAATTATCACTTTAATATTTAAGATTTTTCTTCATTCAAAATTATCAATTCATTTTTAGCGATATAAAGTTAAATATAAAATTTTCTCAATGTATTATTGAGTTTCAAAATAGCCATATAAACTTAGAAATAAACGTAAATGAGTTTGAGAAATTTGAGAGGGTGGATAGATATATTTCCATTTAATATAAACTTTTAAAATTTGACTAATAAAGTTTTAAGATGTGATACAATTTTTTCAAATTTAACATGAAATTCTTACTTGTGTTTTACAAAGCAACAACATAATTGGAAAAGCATAAAATCTTTGTAATCCTAAATTTTGAAGAAAAAAAATCTTATATATATATATATATATGAACGATTATCCAATAAATAATCTATTATATTAAAAAAGTTATAATTGTTTTGTTTTAATAAGAGGTTGTTTTATGTTATTTCTTTTTAATTTATGTATTTACTTATTTTGATTTGAGCTAGAATTCAGGAATTTGGATTATCTTGTAATTAGTTCAAGTAGTTAGGCTTAGTGAGATTTTCGAGGAGAATATCTTGCAGATTAGATAGAATTAGACAGTTTCGATCCATTGATTTAGGATCTAATTGTTGTATGAACATGTATTTATGTAAGTTTTGAATGAATGTAAAGGGATTTGGCTATGGAGGATTAGACTGTAAAATTTGAAGTCTCTCTGTATTTTTGTGTATTCTGTGCATGAATGGTCAATCCCGGAGGTTTGAAGTTCCTTCGAAATATCTTTGAGTGTTGTTGATTTCCAGTTTGGCCTTTAGAATTGGAGTTTTATATAATCTTGTGTTATCGCGTTTAAATTTTCATACACTGCGCATTTAAATAATTTGAATGTATTTCAAAACCATAGGGTTTAGTTAGCGATATCCTGAATATAACTTAGAGACAGATTAAACTTGGAGGAAGCGCTAAAACCTTGGCGGAACGAAGAAAACCCCAACAAAATACGTGAGAACCCCAGGACAAGATCTGAACTGTGCGATCGACAGGCAACAAATCTAACAGTGATCGCGTGCTAAGCAGTGCAGACCTTAATTACAAAAACAGACGCGATAAATTATAAAATTGAGTTAATACCTCATTTAATCATGACCGTTCGCTTGAAGGAGTCAGATTCGACGGAAATCACGTCAAAAAATGCACAGAGTTTAATCCAGATTTCAAGCGCGATATGTTATGAATTGTAGTTGTATTTACTTTCAATTCCGTGGGAAAAGTGAAAGTTTGGAATATTTTGGGTAAATTTAATAGTTTCGTTGTTTTAGCAGAATATCTAAAATTAGAGGTTAATGACTAATAATGTAAAGGAAACCTGAGAAGAAGTCCCGCTTGAACTTGAGGAGATCGTTTCTGGTTTTGAACGATTATCCTTAACACCTGCAACTAGTCCACCATTACTAGTATCAAAGCAACTTATTGACACTTATCAGGATCTCAAAGATCAGAAAAAGAAATCCAACATGGCTTTCATAGTTGGAGGGAGACGTGGTGGTGGTCGAAGAAGAGGAAGACTAGTTTCAAATGTTGAAGTGTTAGAAGCTATGCAACAAATGCAAGCTAGACTAGAAGCAATGGAAATGGGAAATCAAAGAGATGGAGATGTCAATGAGCCTGAAATTGGAGCTGCAAAAAAAGAGGAACCTACAGAAGTTACTCCTGAAATGAGATTCTTTTAATCAGTGTTGGGATCCACATGTAAACCCATACTTGAGGGTTCAGTTTATACAAGAGGTTTAAACCCTGAGGAGTTGATAGACTAGATTCATGACATGGATAAATTCTTCGATTATGAAGAAATAGAAGAAGGAAAAAGAGTGAAATTTGTTGTCACAAAATTAAAAGGACATGCAACACTTTGGCGGGATAGAGTGCAGGCAGAAAGAAAAAGACTTGGTAAGCAACCAATTAAAAATTGGAACAGGATGGTGGCAAAATTGAGAGGTAAGTTTTTGCCAAGTGATTATCAACTTTCATTATATAGACAAATGCAGAATATTAGACAGAGGTCTTTGACAATGAAAGAATACACAGAGGAATTTTACAAAGTAAGCATAAGAGTTGGACAAATTCAAGATACATATGAGAAGGTTGCAAGATATATAAATGGTCTCAGAATGGAGATCCAAGATGAGATAAGTGTGTTGTTTTCTAAAACAGTGGAAGAGGCTTATCAGATGGTATTGAGGGCTGAAGAAAAACTCATGAGGAAGCAATCTGCCAGAAGTAGAGGTACTTTCAGAGGAAGAAGAAGTCAAGGTGGTAGAAGAAGATCTACAACACCTAGAGATGGAGCTAGCAGCAGCTCGAGTTAGCATACAACTACAGAAGGTGATGCAAGTGGCAGAAGGAGTTTTTCAGAGGAACATGAGGCAGAGGTAGAGGAAGAGAAATCAGATGTTACAGATGTAATAAGCTAGGACATAGAGCCTATGAGTGCCCAGAAAATGCAAGAACAAATCAGAGAAATGTAATTGTTGCTCAAAATGAAGAGGAAGCAATAAAGGTGCCAAAAGAAGAAAATGTACAGAGAAAGGGGAATCTTTGGTAGTTAAAAAAGTTTTGTTAAAGCCAACAAAGGTTGTTGTTGAACCAGCGCAAAGAAAGATTTTGTTTATGACTGTGTACAAGGTTCAAGGAAAATGTTGTCAAATGATAATTGATAGTGGTAGTACTGATAATTTGGTTTCTATAGAAGTGGTGGAAAAGTTGAAATTAAAGACAAAGAAACATCCAACACCTTACAAGGTGTCATGGCTTCAAAAAGGACATCAGTTGTTAGTGAATGAACAATGTGAAGTGGAGTTGCAGTTGGGCAAATACAAAGAAAAAATTCTTTGTGATGTGATGCCTATGGATGTGTGTCACATATTGCTAGGAAGAACTTGGAAATATGATAAAGGAGCTATGCATGATGGGAAAAGAACACATACAAATTTGGTAAAGATGGTATTAGTCATACATTGCTGCCTATGGAAGAAGAGGATGCATCAAGAAAATCTGATCTAAAGACTCTATTATTGAGTGGAAAAGAATACTTGCAGTAGATTGAAGAGGATGAGGTGAATTTTGCATTGATTTGCAAACCCAAGGTAATAATGACTTCCACAAAAATTTCTGATTTGCCAATTGAAATTCAAGAGATGCTGGAGAATTATTGTGATATCATTATAGATGATTTGCCTAATGAGTTACCACCCATTAGAAAAATCAATCATCATATAGATTTGATTCGAGGGGCAAATCTACCAAATAAAGTAGCTTACAGGATGACTCCCACATAAAATGAAGAAATCAAAAAACAAGTTCAGAAATTGCTAGATAAAGGACTTGTTAGAGAGAGTTTGAGTCCTTGTGCAGTGCCAACAGTGTTGAGTCCAAAGAAAGATGGAGGCTGGAGAATGTGCACTGATTCAAGAGCAATCAACAAAATAACAATCAAGTACATATTTCTTTTACCTAGAATTGAAGATTTGATGGATTGTTTAAGTGGAGCAAGATATTTTACAAAGTTGGATTTAAAAAGTGGTTATCATCAAATAAGGATTAGAGAAGGTGATGAATGGAAAACTGCTTTTAAAACAAATGAAGGACTGTATGAATGGATGCTAATGCCTTTTCGGTTATCAAATGCTCCCAGTACATTTATGAGGCTTATGAATGAAGTGCTGAAAGAATTTATTTGTAAATTTGTAATAGTATATCTAGATGATATATTAGTTTACAACAGATCTAAAGAGGAACATTGAGACATCTGAGTTATGTCTTACAGAAGCTACAACAAGAAAAGTTATTGCTAAATTTGAATAAATGTTCATTCATGAAGGAAGAGTTGGTATATTTTGGCTTTGTTGTTTCTACTGAGGGATTAAAGATGGATCTAGAGAAGATAAAGGCAATCATAGAGTGGCCTTCACCGAAAAGTGTTTTTGAGGTAAGAAGTTTTCATGGTCTTGCTAGTTTTTATAGAAAATTCATAAGGAATTTTAGTAAGATCAATGCTTCTATTATTGACACTATAAAGAAGGATAAACAAGCATTTAAATGGAATGGTGACGCAAAAAAGAACTTTCAACTGTTGAAAAGAAAGATCACTGAGAAATATATTTTAATTGTGCCTGATTTTAATAAACCTTTTCAAGTGAAATCTGATGCTAGTGGAGAAGCTATTGGCGGTGTTTTAAGTCAAGAGGATAGGCCTGTAGCTTATTTCAGTGAAAAATTGAATGAACCAAAGAAGAAATATTCTTCTTATGATAAGGAATTTTATGCAGTTGTACAGTCATTGAAAAAGTGGAGATGTCACTTGATGTCTAAAGAGTTTATACTTTATTCAGACAATCATGCATTGCAGTACATTATGCAATAGCCAAAGTTTAGTCAGAAACATGCAAAATGGGTAGAATATTTTCAAAGTTTTAATTTTGTATTAAAACATATAAATGGCCAAGCAAACAAGGTAGCAGATGCCTTAAGCATAAAAAGTATTTTAGCTAAGAAAATCAAATTCAAGTGTTGGGTTTTGATTTTCTTAAGGAATTATAAGAGAAAGATTTAGATTTTAAAGAGGCATTTGAAGCTTGTAAAAATCTTGTTTTGTTCGACAGAAGTAAGTGGAAGTGGCTGGATATTTTCTTGCAAGAAGGATTGTTGTTTAAAAGAAATCAGTTGTGCATACCAAATTGTTCTATGAGAGAAAATTTAATCAAGGAGAAACATAGTGATGGACTTGGAGTACATTTTGGTGCAGACAAGACTTATGAGTAGTTGAACCGATTTTATTTTTGGCCGAAGATGAGATTTGAAGTGGAAAAGTATGTAAAAGTTTGTAAAGTCTATCAGTATGCAAAGGGAAGGAGCCAAAACACATGTTTGCATATTCCATTACCTATTCCAGATAGACCTTGGTATATGGTAAGTATGGATTTTGTTTTGGGTTTACCAAAAACTCAAATAGGAAATGATTCAATTTATGCTGTGCTTGACATATTTTCTAAAATGGCACATTTTATTCCCTGTTATAAAACCAGTGATGCTACTCACATTGCTAATCTGTTTTTTAAGGAGTTTGTAAGATTGCATGGGTTATCTAAGAGCATTGTTTCAGACAGAGAGACCAGATTTGTTGGTCATTTTGGGGAGGACATTGTAGAAGAAGCTTAGCACTAAACTGAGTTTCAGTTCAGCTTATCATCCTCAGACTGATGGACAGTCTGAAGATGTAAACAGAAGCTGGGTAATCTTTTGAGAAGTCTTACAGGTGAACATCCAAAATAGTGGGATCAAATTTTGGCACAAGCTGAATATGCTTATAATGATTCTCCTAACAGGAGTACAAGGCAGAGTCCATTCCATATAGTTTATGGAATGCACCCAAGAGGAGTGTCTGAATTAAGAGACTTAGGCAAAGCTGAAATGAGAAGTGCTAAAGGAGAAGATTTTGTTTCAGAGATTCAAGCAATACATGAACAGGTAAAACAAGAGCTACAGGATAGCGACATAAAGTACAAGAGCATAGCAGATTTGAAGAAGAGAGAAGTTAATTTTGAGGTTGGCGATTTGGTTTTAGCACACCTAAGGAAGGAAATATTTCCAAAACGGGAGTACAACAAGTTAAAATTTAAGAAAATTGGACCATGCAGAGTCTTGAGAAAATTTTCTGCAAATGCATATGAAATTAAATTTCCCCCTGATATTGGAATATCTCCAATTTTCAATGTTGCTGATTTGTACAAGTATGAAAGTGGAAATGTAGAGGATACAATAGAAGGTAAGGAAGAACAAGAGGTTGATTGGGTAAAATAGTTACCAACAACAAAGGCATCGCAGCCATAATAGATTTTAGACGAGAGTGTTTAAGAAGACAGGAGGACATGAGTATTTTTCAGTCTTTGGTCAAGGGGAAAGATCAACCAATTGTTGATGCTACCTGGATGACAGATGCCATGCTACAGAAGTTGGGCAGTTCTGTAGAAGAGCTCATGGACAGTTGCTCATGAAGAATTTTGTCCTCAGGATTCTGATGCAGGACCATGAGGCTTGGAGACAAAAGGCTTCGAATTTTATTCCAAAAATACAAAAAGAAATTACAAGCAAAGGAGTGGGATCCTTTAGCTGTCAATTTACAAAACTTCTAGATAGGATTTGAGCTAGAATTCAGGGATTTGGATTATCTTGTAATTAATTCAAGTTGTTAGGCTTAATGAGATTCTCGAGGAGAATATCTTGCAGATTAGATAGAATTAGGCAGTTTCGATCCATTGATTTAGGATTTGGTTGTTGTATGAACAAGTATTTAGGTAAGTTTTGAATGAATGTAAAGGGATTTTGCTGTGGAGGATTAGACTGTAAAACTTGAAGTCTCTCTGTATTTCTATGTATTCTGTGCATGAATGGTCAATCCCGAAGGCTTGAAGTTCCTTCAAAATATCTCCGAGTGTTGTTGATTTCCAGTTTGGCCTTTAGAATTGGAGTTTTATATAATCTTGTGTTATTGCGTTTAAGTCTTCATACACTGCGCATTTAAATAATTTGAATGTATCTGAAAACCACGGGATTTAGTTAGCGATATCTTGAATATAACTTAGAGATAGATTAAACTTGGCGGAGGCGCTAAAACCTTGGCAGAACGAAGAAAACCCCGACAAAATGCGTGAGAACCCCAGGAGAAGATCTAAACTGTGTGAGCGACAGGTAACAGATCTAACAGTGATCGTGTGCTAACAAGCGCAGACCTTAGTTACAAAAACGGACACGATAAATTATAAAACTGAGTTAATACCTCAGTTAATCGTGACCATCCGCTTGAAGGATTAGATTCGACAATAATTGCGTCGAAAAATGCACGGAGTTTAATCTAGATTTCGGACGCGATATGTTATGAACTGCAATTGTATTTACTTTTGGTTCTGTGGGAAAAGTGAAAGTTTGGAATATTTCAGGTAAATTTAATAGTTCTACTGTTTTAGAAGAATATCTAAAATTAGAGATTGATGACTGATAATGTAAAGGAAACCCGAGAAGAAGTCTCGCCTGAACTTGAGGAGATTGTTTATGGTTTTGAACGATTATCCTTAACACTTGCAACCAACCCACCACATTTGGTCTCCCACAATATTCGAATCAACCATATAAACTTCAAAATGAAGTTGATTGTCATCTACATGAAGATAATGAATTAAATAGTAGTGTACAATGTGTTGAAAGAGAAAATCCATCATAGAAACACAAAAGCATATTCAAATATAAATGGAAAATAGGATTTTGATGGGCTTATATTGTAAAATATTGTAATGAGAATGAAAGGATAAATTAGTCTTGGTGTGTTATATTTAAAAAAGATACTCCATTTGCAAAAGAAGGAAGTATCACTCTTCAAGTTAGTGGTCCAAGTGGTCATGTAGAATTAGAAGCTCATAAATTATCTTTATAATTTTGGAGGGATAAATCAAACAAAGTAATATTCCAATCACTAAACATGTTGAACTAAGGGTAGATGTTGAGAATGAGAGAATTATATCAGTGATTGAAAACATGTATGTTGTTGCTATGGGGAAAATGGCTCTAATCACGCGACCAGACTCGATCCTACAACCATTGCAAGATCACGGTTAGGCTGCACCATCTGATTGTAGCTTCCTTGATACTTGCCATCCCCTCCTCCTCTCTATGATCCTCACTATAGCTGCATAGCGTAGGAAACTATGCGCCTTCAACACGAGCTACGTTTCCAATTGGACTCTACGTCATCTCCCAGGAAAACTGCAGCACTTTTCGGAGTTAGTGATGGATGTCGATCTCGTAGACTTTTCTGAAGACTGCTATGAGACTACGTCCATTTGGACTAAGCCTCCACATCGGTCGTTATCGATGGATTTGCTGGCAGCAAGCAATCTACTGGCTTCCCTGGTCGGTGATTTAGGGTTTCCCCAACATATTCCCTAGCTAACCCTAGCCCTACTATTTTAGTGCATGTTCAAATTGTCGGTCATGTATCTGTGGGAACTTCATTTCATTGTTACCCTGATGACCCCTTGCTCTTTAACATATCTGAATTCTCTTCCCCGTCTCCATCATCGCTTCAATTTTTGGATTCCTGTCTTGAATTTCGCCCTCTGACGTCCTCCTCTATTGATTCGGGACCCTCTAGGGTTTCACCTATGTTTCACTCACTCACTCCTCTCCGCCATCTAGCCTCCCCCTTCCCCCATTTGTTTTGGATCCCCCCTAATCTGGTTGTTTTGAAGGAACCCCATCTCACAACCTGATAGCCCCATTGAACCCGCCAGGCTTAGTACTTCCTCAGAGACTCCATCCATAAAAAATGTTCACCCAGATTCAGATATTCGCAAGAGCCAAGTTAAAAAGTCTAAGTGTATAAAGGTTAGCAACAAGGGCAACCAACTTATTCTCGGTGAAGGGATTCCTATGGACAATGTAATTAGTACGTCTAGTAGGGTTCTAGTTACAAGGGTTCGTGGTAGGCATTACCTCGCTTCTCATTTGCAAAAATGGATCTCAGATATCTGGGGTTAAATACTGGATGTGTTACCGTCAGTTATTACTATGACAAAGGGCTAGTTTGCTCTCCAATTCCACAGTCCTAAACACGTAGATTGGGTCCTTACTAAATTTTTGCACATAGAAATGGTACATGTATTGCTTAAAAGATGGAGTACCCTTTTCGATCTAGATCGAGAACAATTGGGTGTTGATCCGATTTGGGTTAGGCTGCTAGGATTGCCTCTACATTTATGGTCGGAGGACATTTTTAAGTGCATTGGGAACACCCTGGGGAGATACCTTGATCATGATAAATCTTACATTGACATAGGGAAGATGGCCTTTGCTCGCATCCTGGTTCATTTGGACACCCGTGAAGGACTGGAGAACGACTTGCAGATTGAATGGAGGAACACCACCAGGGTACAAATTCTGGATTATGAAGGAGTTCCATTCCATTGTCAGTGCTGCCACAAAGTTGGAAAACTCTACAAAGAATGCCCCCTACTGACCAAAGAAATCCCATCTTTGGCGGCTCTAGATGACACTGGGAAGGTCGGACAAGCCACACAAAAGGATCATCAGGCGCCAAGGGAAGGAACATTGAAATCAAAGTCATCTGTGGCACATCAAAGGAAATCAGTTATTCCCTCGCAACTGCCTTCTCAAAGGGTCACCAGAGCACGCTCTACTGCTGCTGGTCGTATTCTAGTTATTGAATCCTTTCCTAGCCTCTCTTCTTCTATTGTATCTCTCTGGATGCAATCTGAACTAGATTTCATGTCCCTCCTATGTCTCCCCTGATATTTTCTCTATCCCTCCTCCTGCCATCCCTACTATTCCCTTATGTCTCACCTCCTCTACTGATGCATCATCTGAAACTTCCTCGGACCTCTGATACAATATACGATCTCTTGAAAAGTTGATCTCCTCCTGTGGTGGTGGATTGGGCACTTCCTCCCCCCCCCGAAAATCCCAAAGATCCCTAAATCCACTAGGGGTACACATTCCAATATCTCTAAGGCCATTCTATAGGCTGGTCTTGATGTGGCCGAAGGTAGACAACTCTCCATTGATGGGGTTCTTAGAGTAAATAATAACCCCCCCTTGGGTCCCTCATGAAGTGGCTCTCCTTCAATTGTCATGGGTTGACTAGCCCTTAGAAGACTATTTGATGTAGAGAAGGTGGACACAATTTTGATTCAGGAGACCCTTGGAGATTGTGAACACATCATCCCCTCCCTGACATCTCTCCTTCCTGGTTGGATCCTTCATGCCCTTGTTTATTGGGGTCAATCAGGGGGACTTGCCATTGGAATCAATCCCAAGAATTTGAGACTTGTCAATGTATGGGGTAGAGAGGGTGTTTTGGAAATGGATGTATTCTTAGAACAACTTGGAATGGAAATCCGATTGGTAAATATCTATGGCTCCTGTCACAATCGTATGACATTTTGGGAGACGACATTGAACTATTTTTTCATGCAATCTGACAATATAATCGTAGGGGGCAACCTAAACTTCTATATTGGAAAAACTGAATCATGGGGCTCCCATGCATAGACAAACCCATTAACTGATTGTATCAACCCACTTCTGGAGCACCATCATTTAATTCATATCCCAATGGCTCGTCTTCAACCAACTTGGAGGAATAGAAGAATTGGGGAAGCTATGCTCGCCCGGAGACTAGACTGATTTCTAATTAAGGAAGACCTTCTCGAAAAAATTGCATTATAAAGACAATGGGCGGGCTCAAGGGGCATCTATGATAACTCCCCGATTTATATTGATATCTCTAGTCCCATGCCCAAACCCAAATCACCCTTCAAATTCAATTCGATGTGGCTCATGGACAAGAATTATCAGAGAGACCTGGACAACTTATCCACCTCCCCTGGGACAGTCTACGTCTGCTAACTTTTCGTATAAGTTCCTCCGTCTTAAAAATAAAACGATTGAGTGGTCAAGGAACAAACGCAGACATGATGAGAAACTGCCCATTAACATTGGAGACAAATTAGCCGGAGTTGAAGACCCCAACAGAGGAGGCTTCTCATCCGTTGAAGCTAAATATCGTATCATCAAATTGGACTCAGAGCATATTAGAATGCTAAAGGAAAGGGAGGAAACTTGGAGGCTCAAAAGAAGAGCTATTTGGCCACAAGCTGGAGATGACAACATCAAGTTCTATCACCAATTTTCCAATGGGCGAAAAGCCATCAACACCATGTGGTCCTTGGAAGATGAGGAAGGTCGCTCTTACATATCCTTCAATCAACTTGCATCCCTGGCCACCTCCCATTTTGGTCATCTTTTCAAAGCTCCACAAGAGGCTACTTTGGCAGAAATCATAGAAATTGTCGATCTCTTTCCCAGGTTTGTTGAAGATGACACAACGGAGGATTTGAACATACCTGTATCAATGGGGGAACTGGAAGTTGTTCTCAAATGGTTTAAAAAATACAAGAGTCTGGGTCTGGATGGTTGGCCCATTGAATTCTATCTAACCTTCCTCGACTTACTGGGTCATGATCTTCTTCGAGTGGTTGAAGAATCCAGGATCAACGAAAGTATGTATAATGCCTTTAGCTCTACCTTCATTTCCCTTATTCCCAAATCAGATTTTCCCTACACTTCCTTTGATTACATACCAATCTCTTTATGCAATTGCGTATACAAGATTATTGCAAAAACCATTGCCAATTGGAACAAGCCCATTCTCTCCCAATATATATCTCAGGAACAATTCGCTTTTTTGGACAATGGTCAGATCCATGAGGCCATTGGCATTACACAAGAAGGGTTACATTCCATGCACACTAGAAACATCAAGGGTGTGATTCTCAAGATTGATCTTGAAAAAGAATTCGACAGAACTAGCTAGATATACATTTAGATGCTTCTTACACACCTGCGCTTTCCTATCTTTGTCATCGACTAGATCATGTATTGTATATCATTTGTCTCATACAATGTTCTTATTAATGGAGCAACGTCAAACTTCTTTCATGCAGAAAGAGGACTTAGACAATGGTTCCCCTTATCGCCCCTACTCTTTCTTTTGGTAATGGATGGCCTAAGCAAACTTATTATCAATGAACGAAACTCTGGGATACTGAAAGGCATCAAGATTGCTGATAATTGCATCATTACACACCTCCTTTTTGTGGATGATGTACTCATATTTCTGAATAGATCTATTAGTGATACCTCGGTCTTCAACTATGTACTTAAGTTGTTCTGCAAAGAAACAAGTATAATGTATAATAATTCGAAATCTATATTATCAACTCATGGATGATCACATCACGAGACATATTTTGTCTTACAGATATTTCCTTTCACCTCACTGAATTTTGAGGATGGGTTCAAATACTTAGGATTCTGTCTCAAACCTAATAATTACGAAATTGCTGATTAGACCTAGTTGTTTGCCAAGATTGAGAAAAGGTTGAATATCTGGCAGCACAGATGGCTCTCTCATGCAGGTCGCTTAGTTCTCATCAAATCAATTCTTGAGGCGACTCTAGCATATTGGATGTCTTTAGCCTGTATTCCTAAAGGCATCCTCTCCAAAATCCAACAAATCTGTTGCAGATTCCTTTGGAAAGGATCCAAGGAAGGACATACTTTTGCTTGGACCAGATGTGATCTCATTGCCTTGCCTAAAAAATGGGGAGGTTGGGGTTTAAAATATCTCTCGTGCTTCTCCAGGACACTTGCTGCAAAGCTAGGATGGTATATTCTTTCAACCGACAACTTGTGGACCAAGGTTGTTAAAATGAAATACATCAATCCTCCTCGGCCCATTGAATGGATTAGGAACCCTCCAGTGAACATAATTCACAACTCCTCAGTCTAGCGTGTTATCCTAAATTCCATTGAATAAATTCGTACCAGATTAGCTTGGAGTATCGGATCGAGCAAACATGATCGCATAGGCAAAGGCCCTTGGTCTGGTAGCGACAATGTACACACCCTCTCTCTTGGCCTCATACATTTCTTAATGCAAGCGGGTATCTCAACACTTGACCAAATTGTTGACCCGAAAAACGCTACCTTATTCTCACAAGCATGGAAATATGCTCCAAAACTTCACATACCTGCTGAATGGGAACATGAATGGACAGGCTACACCGATGCCCTTATGGAATCTCATATTAGAATTTTTGACAGAGATGATGAGCTACTATGGACTTTCTCTCAACATGACAGATACACACCCAAGGATGGATACTCATTTATATATGCTGATCATAAACCACCGGTATTGAAATGGTGGTTGCCACCGTTATCACCAAAAATTTGGTCATCTAGCTGAATTTACTAAATGGATCAAAGTACACCATGTAAAACCAATTTTACCATAGGTTATTGCTTTCACTGTGAGAAATTACTTAATAAACCACCTTTGTTAAGTAATTTATAGTTAAACCCATGAAGAATAATTAAATAAATCACTATTTATTTGATTTCCTCTAGGAATAATTAATTAAACCATTGTTTAATTATTATTCCTTGTCATATTTGACCCAATCATGAAAAAACAGATAAATAATTAATTATCTTATTTTTCTATAAGAATAATTAACTAATCACTAATTAATTATTATTCTTTGTCAAATTTGACTAAATCCCTTAGGAATAATTAAATAAATCATTATTTGTTTGTTATTCCTTAACTAATTTCCTGAGATGATAAATAAATCATTTATTTCTTTATATTTCTAAATAAAAGTTTAAATATTTTTTCCCTCCTAAATAAATATAATAAAATATTCCAAGTGGTTATTCCAAGAATGGGATCAATAATATTTTATTATTGCTCATTATTCGAGGATAACACAATATTTTTGTTATAAATAGAAGGGTTTTCCATTCATTATTCAATTTTGATTATTTTCATTGTTGCGCTTACTATTGTAACTATGATTATTTTCATTGTCGCACACCATATTTTTGTTGGGTTTACACATTATAGAGGAGAGAGACTCTACACAAGCTGAAGACGTTTGAGGATAGCCAAGAACCCATCCCATAGAGGGGGACTGGTAACATTTATTTGTTCCTTTCATAGGTGTTATAATAAAACTATTCTTTGTATATCTAGTTTCCATTGGATGATTGGAGTTATTACTCTTTCTTTTTGTTGTTTAACTATGATTGTGACATAGATCAAGACTTTGGCAGGTTTTGTTTCTATTTGTTGTTGCAGATCTACAATGTTTAGCAACCATTTATATTGTTGAGATTGTTTGCCATCCACACCCTTAAGTGGGTTTTTTTTCGTACATCTTTGAGAAGAAAACACTACAACAAAATTGGCGACTCCACTGGTTTTATACTTTAAATCCAGAAACCTGGGTCATGGGAACCAACTATGACAAAGGCAGTAGTTTTTTCCGACATTTGCCGGGATCCACGGAGTAGAAATCGCACTTTTTGGCCCAAAAAGTGCGATCTTGAGGCCAGAGTGCACTTATCAGCCCAAAAAGTGAGATCCCACATGAAAATTAGGTCAGTACCTGCGATTTGTAGGTTTTAGGGTTTTTCTTAGATCTGTTTTTGAATTTTGCAGAGAGTTGTCTGCCGGGTTGTCTAACCTCTGTCTCATCCCACTCAGGCCTTGATCTACTTTGATTTACTCATCGAAGTCGAATTTAGCCCCCCAGGGTTTCTAGTATGCTTCCACCTTTATAGAAGGACTTTAGCTGAGTGAGTAGTCTGAGTTTCTGCAACTCTTTTAGCCACATTTACCAGATTTGTACCCTTATGTTTCAAATCTATAAAGATAGGTTGTCACCATCGATAGTTTCAAATTTGTCACCATCCATAGTTTCATATTACAACTTATTTGGTCATTAGCCTTAGGGTCCCATCGGTTGCCCTACGTGTTTCACCCATCTCCCTATCTTTTTGCAGCGATCTTCCTCTCTAGTTTTTTGTTGTTGCGACACCACTTTCCAGCAACTTAGTGTCTCTTGGTGCTAGTCACACCGACATTTAGATCTCTTGACTGTTTTAGTGTATTTTCCATCAATTTAGCTACCAACCAACATGGTGTTTGCAAACCTAGTTTGGGTGGGGTTTAGTTAATTATTTTGTTGTTCATTTTCTGTTGTTAATTTCAATTTATTTTCAACAAGATTTTTTTTTTTTTTTTTTATAAACATGATCTGGGCTTAATCAATAAATACACAAGCACACCTTAAGCAAAGGGCGCTTGGTTTACACCATAAAGTCGAGGCTTAACATAATAAATTTACCTCCCCTCATTGAGACACAGGCATATTGTTGATCTCCCTTCACCATTTCCGTGTCGCTTGTGTCATTCCACCATTTGTGCTACCAAGGCATTCGTCGCGATGAATATTAGGCCTTCACCCACAGTTTCCGCTTAGGAATATTACCCCTCCCCTTTGGGTTCAAGTTCATAGCCCTCTAAGTCCCCATATCGACTCTTCTCCTAGTTCATCTGATTCCAAGCCTCCTTCGTTGCATATTGTCACCATGTCTGGACCCATAGCTAGTGCAGAACCCAACCTGGTGTTGGCTTCGATTCTATCCCAGTGGTCACATCAAGCAAAACAGTCTCAGGAACCATTACGACAACCCCCATGCTCCCCTTTATGGCTGGGTTAAGTCCACTGGATTTTAGCCAGTTGATAAACAACCCCATACACCACGATGCTAGTTGGCCTTCTATGCCGACTAATCTTCCCTCAGACCTCCCAAAATTTGAGGGTAATGCTAGAGAGGATCCTCCCAACCATGTTTGATCCTTCCATATGTGGTGTTCCTCCAACTCCAATACTGATGACTCCATTTGTCTTCGTCTATTCCAACACATGCTAACTGGAGACACTGCAAAATGGTATGTAGACCAACTTGTTGCATCTCATTCCATTTTCGTGACACTTGCTAAAGTGTTCCTCTCGTATTTCCAGTTACCTATCCGGTGCGACACTGGTATAGAGCTACTGACCTCATTCCGCTAGTCCTCTGCCACTCACCTTTCCGACCATGTTCAAGAGTGGCGTCGAAGGAGGAGCACATGTGGTGCCCCGCCCTTCGAAGACCGTGTCTATCTAGATTAGTTTCTTAGGAGCCTTTTATCTCCCATTGGAAAATATGTCGCATCCCATTTTCCTCAAACTGAGGAATAATCTCTCCATACCACTCTGCGATATGACTTGATTTATGCGCAATCTAGTTACGTCTATATTGTCATTCCAGACCTCCCTCGTCCTGGAAGTGCCAATGTACCAGGGGTATCTCACGCCATCGACGGTATCATTTGAACCTTTCACACCATTCGCCATATACTCAAGAATGTTATGGTTATTTGCAGGGGGGGCACTAGTTCCTCCAACACTTATGCCCCACCTACTGGCAACATGCTTTCAGGACCCCAACCTGTCTACCAAACCGTTGTTCCTCCTTATGCACAGCTGAGTGCTCCGGCCCCTCAAGAATTAATGTTGCAGCCTCCCATGCATGCTCAGCCCCATCAACCACCGCCCCCTCAGGGTCAAGTGTTTGCACAACAAGTGCTACCAATCCCCAAAATTCGAAGAAAAAAATAAGGGGAAGGGTAACAAGGCTAACCAGGGTAATCAATGTAATTGACCTAGTGAACCCCAGGGGAACCAGCCTAACACTAACAACCAACAACAGGGAAGCCAACCTAAGCAGAACAATGCTATTCGTATGGACAAGCCTTATGCATGTTGTGGTGTACATGGCCATTATACACATGAGTGTCCTCTCTTACCCCAGATGCGCCAAATGTGGGAAGCTCAATCAGCTTCTAAAGGTCAACAATCACCTCAGAATCCTGTGCCATTTCAACCTATAGTGCTCACAAATCCTTTCCCTCAGCAAGGATTTCTTACTTCTCAACCTCAGCCAGGTTAAACAGCCGATCCACCCCAACTTTCTGGTCTTGGTGACTACCAGATCCTTATGATGAATTTTGATGAGGTTAATCACTCTGATATCAACTTGCAAACTCGGTCGCGTCAATATGACAAGCCATCAACTTTGTCTTCCACTGGGTCCAAAACCAAAGCATTTGCGGAGCCTCTTATGACACCAAATGGTCCGTTACAGATCCCTCAACCTAAAGTTGAGGCCATTCGCAAGATCTCAAAGGGACCATTACGCCGTAATGCAGCTTCTAACCGAGCTTCCCATACACACAATATAGTAGACAACTTGGCATAATCACCTTCTGCCATGTCAACGGTGGAAGTCCTCCAGTCGTGCCCATATCAAAAGAAAGCTCTACTAACTACCTTGGGTGTTGTAGATCCTTCTGACGATCGTTTGATTATCTTCCCAGTTAATACATCAAAACATCTCGCATTTCCTTCATTCGTTTCTTTCCAAATACCAGTTAGAGTCTGTAATTCCATCATCTCCCGATGCATTATTGACGAAGGCGCATCAACCTGTGTGATGTTTGTTGTCATTGGGAAAAAACTCAATTCACCTGAGTTGTCCCCCTCCACCATCACTTTGTGTGCTTGAGACAGACACTTCTCTCAGCTTCTTGGCATGTATCGCAACTGTTTAGTGATCCTTGCGAGCAAGATTGTCCATGTCGACATTGAATTCATTGATGCCCCTTTGAATTACAACATTCTCTTAGGTTGTAGTTACACATATGCCATGTCAGTCGTCCCATCTGCGGTGTTCCACAAGATGTGCTTCCCCCATGAAGGGAAGATCATTACCATCGATTAGTTGACTTACTACAAGCCGACATCCATGACCTCCCTCGAGTCCATTATCTCGTCGGTGTCAGATAATAATTCTTCAACTCCTCTTACCAATGTTTCACCCGGAGTCTATAAAGATTCCTCATTGTTGGGTGCTTTCCCTGGTCCTCCCCCTCTCATCTCATAACTTAACTCTATGAGTGTTTGCATGTTACAAGCATCATGGGCCACTCTTAAGCAGTGTGGTACATCCGATCAACAACCAGCTCCTCAACACCCTTTTGTTGCCATCCTAGCCGAGCCCTCTGGATCCACCCCCTAAGACCTCTTCCATTTGTGGGTGCCTCTCCTATGTTTCCACCAGTCACTGTTCCTCCAGGTCTCAACCATCCAGGAGCTATTCCGCCAGGACATTGCCCTACAGGCCAGATACCTTTCTTATTCCCCCTCCGAGCCCTCTGGATCCACCCCCGACATTGTCCCGTCATCATTGCTTTTTGAAAGAATATATTACAATTGCACAATATCAACATTCCCTGGACTACTCAGGACTTTTCTTCAACCTGACATACATGGTGGAATCGAGCAACCCCCCCCCCCCCCCCCCCCAAAAAATTCAGAATCTCCCTCTGCTTGTCTCTTGGGGTATTTGGCTCAATTGGAACTCAATCATCTTCCATAATAGAACACCAAACTGAGGAATGAACTCTACACATATATCCTCTCTCTATGACCTAATACCTGAGGATGAACCCAAGCAACCCAACAAGGTTATCACGACAAAGAACATTGAGAAATCATTCCCATGGGCTTATTTTGATGGATCTGCATAGCCTGATGGTTGTGGGGAGTGGGCGGGGAGGGGGTGAGCAGTTTTATGTATAAATGAGGATCAAGATTTCAAATTAAAAATGGGACTTGGTCATGGCACTAATAATTTTTCTGAACTGAGTAGCCTCAGGCACCTTCTATCTTTCTCATTAGGTAAGGGTTGTAAAAATTTGCAGATTTTTGGTGACTCCAAAATCATCATAAATTGGTTCAACCAACAATCTACTTGTCACGTGCAAACATTGCGGAATCTTTTAGATGAAGTTCTACTATTAAAATCTCAATTTGACTCTATTTCATGTCACCATATTTACAGGGAAAGAAATCAAATTTCCGATCATCTTTCCAAGGACTCTGCGCACCTTCCACGTGATCACTGGATGATATAGGATTAGACTAGACAGACTTTCTATCAGTACTTTCATAGGCCATTTGTTGATCAACCCTCTCAAGGCATAGCTCTGCCCTAATTTTGGAGATATATTTTGGATATGATACTATCTGCATATTATAATTTCTGAACTATAAATTTTTGTTTATACCTTGTACATTTATCAGTGGATATCGGGTTACCGTTATGTAACAGACTTATTTACTATGTCTGTAGCAATGCGACCAGATTTTGATATATGCTTCATGTTGAAGCATCTACAACATGTAATTTTCTCTACCTAATGAAAGTTACGATTTTTCCTTGGGGAAAACAAATTATGTATGTTGTTGATATACATGATTTATATTTAGAAATGTATAAGTCAATATATGACTTGAATAGGTATAAATGCACTCCACACATGCCTCTGACAAAAGAATATTCTACACACGCTAATACACCATTAGGAAAAAAGATTTTTTTAAGCTGCTAAAGAGATGTATTAGAACAAATTAAAAGTGGAAATTTTACTTAGCGCATTTTACTCAATTTTAGTTAATGAAAACAATAATTGAACGATGGAACACCATTTGATAGTCTATATTACATATTTGACAAATGGAGGAAGAGGACAATGTGTAACAAAGTTTATATGTTTGCTTCAAATAAAGGATGGAACAACTTAGTGTATATATGATGCAATGAAAACTCTTTTAGCATAAATGGAGTCCATCTTTGATGAAGTTATTTGGTTTTGGCTTGGATGGTGCATCTACCGTGAGGGGTATTCATGAAGGTTTATTTTCTAAGCTTTGTCAAGATGCTCCTCATTTATTATATATCCATTGTATAGCTCATAAGGAAGCAGTAGCAACTAATGATGCTTCATCTCATTTTATAGAGTTACAATATATTAACAAATTTGCAAATAGAGTGTATTCATGGCTTAGGTAATCAACTAAAATACATGGACAATTGAAAGAGCTAATGGAATAATTTCAAATCACTATGTTAGAGGTCTTACAAATTCATCAAAATTAGGTGGCTCTCTAGAGGAAAGGTCATGGAAAGACTTGTTAAACCCATGCTTTCTTTGTTAAAGGATTAAGAGTGGGGGGAAAATTTATGAGTTGGACACAATATTTCAAGTGCAATTTTGCATCCATATACTTGCATATGTGCTCATTAAATTAAATAATTTGAATCAAAAGTTCTAAGAGGGTCATGTTGATATTACACTATTGGCACTGCTTTAAATATTTATGTTAGCATGCTTCATAAACGATTTTTGGGAAGCATTTTTGCGGTAGGTGTAGTGCACATGTCCTCTTTTTAGTTAAAGAACAACACCCTTGAATTTGTAGATAAAACATGTATGGTACATTTGCATCTATTGAGGTTCAATTTTTTTCAAAAGATGCAAATATTGGGAACACTAGATGATTATATTCTTTTGGGAAAATGTTTTGTTGTAAAGGTGATTGAATCTTTAGATAACAGATCCACATATTTACATGTATTTAATGTTGCTAGTTTTTCTAGTACTCAACATTATTATGAAGAAGTGAATGATAGAAACTGTTAAACAACAAGATTGTTGAAATGTTTATGTGAAAATTTAGTGTTGGGGAATCATCGATTGTGGACACTGTTAGATGTTTGGATGAAATTGGTGAATTAATCTATACTATTTCTAAAGCATACCCCAAAAAGCATATGTATGGAGTATGGGATCTATGTGGAGATGAACCTAAATGGTTTGAATGCTTTCCATATTGATGCAATTATGGAAAGTTATTCTCATTATCCTAGCAAGCACAAGAGTACGTGAAAGAGGCTTCTCAAAATTAAATAAGATAAAAAATTATGATAAATCAAGACTTTAATTGGAGACACTAGATGTGTTAATGTTTTTATTTGTTAGTGCACCTCATTCCCTAAAAGAGTTAGCTTGGAATGTTATTTATGATGTATGGCAACAAATGAAAACTAGAAATTCTTTTCCATTGGGCAGATATATTTATATTTTCAATAATGTAAATCCAAATACTTTTGAAGATCATCAAATGAATAGAAGAAACATATGTTTACCTTTTTTAATGGAATTTGAAAAAAATGTTTTCTTATTTATTCATATCTATTGAGATTTTATACTGTTTTAATGTAGCCACCCTTTAAATTTTTAAGATTTTTAAGATTTGGAAGGACACTATTTCATTTTGACATTTTTATGAAGGGTTTACTTAATATACACTTGTCAATAAAAGTATAATTTTTTAATAACTTTTCATGTTTGAAGGGTTAGATGAATATATGCCCTTCCAAATGAAATGAATACAAGCCCTTCAATTTGATCATTGGTCGGTTTGCTATGCAAATAATCTTAGCAGATAGTTCAATGCACAAGTATGCAAGTATTATCAATGGTTGGTTTGATTTTTGCAAGCACCTTTCAATTTGCAAGGTCTAGTTATCACAAAACCCGATCTTATTTTCCTGTGTGAATTCCCTTTTCATTTAATTAGCCACCCTTAATAGTAGTATTTGTTGATGTGCAGATTCAAAAGTATTCTCAACAACAAGTTCAAATTTTACAAGCACCATTCCATTTGTAGGGTGTAGTTTTTGCAGACCCCGCTCTTATTTTCTTATGGGAATTCCCTTTGGATTTCATGGAACAACTTTGAGCCATGATGCTTCTCGATCGTTCAATTCTCTAATCATGCAATGGAACAACTAGGCACCTAAAATATATATGTTGGAAAGTAGCCCTCTAGGTTATCCATTACGCATGTTTGGAAGGTTATTCCATGTAGTAAGTGGCCCAACAAATTTCAAAATTGCAAATTGTGATATTCCTATGCAAATACGTTTGAGGTCTTATCATGGTTTAAACAAGAGACTTGTGGCTCCTTTTGTATGCATGTGAGAAACTACATGCTACTTGTACGCAATCCCTAACTTACATAACATTTGTGGTCATTGTCTTTGTTACCTTTTATTACTTCCCTTGTATTTTAAGACATTTTCTAATTCTTTCAACACCTTCAAAATCTTGTGAAGCCCTTGGATTTTGCAAAATTTACAACTCAAACTTGTGATTTTAACAAATCCCTGTAAGATTTCAAACAAAATTGACTAAAGAATACACCAAAAATCAAAACATAAAAAAATTAAACTCCACAATATTTTAATACCATAATAATCATAAGCATAACTTTATTTCATATATTATATGATAATAAATTTTATAATATTAGTAAGCCTAAAGAAAGAAAATAAACATCATTTTGCACAAGCGTATCATAGGGCCCAGAGAAACGCAAACGGGCACAGAAGTTCCGCAAGGAAATTTATTAACAGCTTATTTGATGTATTATTTTGGGTGTGTAAAGGTGGGGGAGGGGATGATCACCTTAGAATTTATCAAGTCATCAACTTAGTTTATTAATAATTTGTAGAGAAAACAACAGAGATATTTATATAGCAGCATAATCCTTGCCTCTTTTGCTAGTTATTGAATTAGTTGTTCATGTCAATCTAAAACTTGAATTTTACATTAAATCATGTTATTACCATATAACCTAGTGCATTTACTATACATGTAACCCAAACTTTTCATACTCCAAACTCAAATAATCCAAAACCACTAATTAATTGATTAGAAGTGTGCAAAGGGGGAATGTGTGTGGAAGTGGGTGTGTGTGTGAAACATTGTCAAAGAATGTTTGTGTTCCTTTCTCCATGCACCCATTTTCTCACACAACACTTCTTCCACACGAGCATTAACTGCACATGCCAAAAGTCAACATAAATCATCAGAGCCATGCATTCTATCGTAAATATTTGTAATTGACATCGGGAGAAGTGAGGCTGTAGCTACCACGAGAATCCACCTTTACTGACAACACTGCAATATACATTTGTTGAATCAATATGTTCAACTTTTCTATGCAAGAAAGTCACCCCGAGGAATAGACCCAACTAGGTTCCAGTAGATGAAGGTCTTAGAGAAAAATTGTTTCAATTTAAGGAAATCTGAAAATGAAAATGAGGAAATTTTCATACCAAGATCTCGACATAAGTTATTATTGGGATCATACACACTTTGGTGCATATTGCATGCGTATGATGTCAAAATATATTATCTTGGTTAATTGTTTAAAATTTATGTAATTATCGGTGATTTGAACATGATCGATCAAGATAAGGAATATCTTTAATAGCATAAAGTTGTTTTTAATTATTCTCAAGTCGATTGAAGATTTGAAAAGTTGAATAGATATGAACAAAATCGATCGCTTGAATTTTATTGTAGTCGTTCTATTTTCAAAATTTGCAATCCACATACTCACAGTTAATCGAACAACTTTAATGTTTTTAAAAAACTTAACTAAAATTGTGAAGTGGAGCTCCAATTTCCAGATCAAATCTCAATTCACCCCATGCTCGTTAATCTCGCGAACAAATGGACTCATTATTATTTACAGTTTTGGTAGGTGTGCAACTTGACTTGTTTTCATGCTTCTGATGGTTGTCTTTGCATCCACCAACATTGATCATTCGATGGTTGAATCCCACGACAAGATACCCTGTAAAAGGAATCCCATTGTTCATAAATTTGTCATTCAATTGTTTTGGTCTCCACATCATTATCCTATAAAGACTAAGTCAACAACTGCCATTAAGAGTAAAGACAAGTGTCTCTCTTTCTATATATATATATATAATTATATAATATATATATCAGATTTTGATTCATGGTGAATGGGAATATGGTGACTAAAAAAATCATCAAGCATATATTATTGATATGGATACGTAGATTGTAAATCAAACAATTGAATAATGTCCAAGCTGTACTCCTAAAGAAATATTTTACTTCACTTTCCCTTGCCACCTTAATTGTTTTCTAGGGAAATTACAAACGACAATTCTCGACATAGCTATCATGTGTGATCTTTCCAAATGCATTTTATGATGAGTTATCAATCCTCTATCTGCAATCTACGTTGTAAGTCAGGTTTTTCATTTTCTTTGGATGAGGGAAATTCATATATAAATAATTTTTTGAATTGAAGATTGGGAGATTGGGTTGTCATGAAGGTAGTTAACAAATGGTGTACAATGTTAACAAATGTGCTGGGAAATATTGAGAAGGCGTGAGGGGGGGTGAATCAGTATTCCTTAGCAATTAGCACTTTTAAATCTTTTCAGAGCATTAGTTACTCTTCAATTATTATTAATGTTTATGCAGTAATAATAGTAGATAAAAGAACACAGTAGGCAAAAAACATTTAGGTGGAAAAACACCCTTCGAGTCAAAAACCACCAAACGCTTTTCTAATAAATTCTTTAATCTACAAACCCAACTGAATGAAAGTTACAACTTCCTTGAATTCTACAAAATAATTCTTCTTGAGCTCCCACTGGAAGGGCACCCCAACACCTTGGTTTCTTCAGTATTCAACTGAATGGATACCCCAACATCCTAGACCAACCTATCACTCTAAAGTGCTCACAGGCTCCAACCTGTAGGCGACTTCATGCACTTGCCTAGAACCTCCCTGCCACTCTATGATGATTGAAATGAGACAAGAGTGTGGATTCTCATACCAGGGACAATGATCCACGATACAATGATTTACAATAAATGATAGACAATACTAGGACCAACCCTTATCCCGACAAACTTAGACTCTTGACTCAAACAAATTTCCCTCTTCAACTCTAGGCAATGACACAAACTCTTTATAAATGAGGGTTCCCTTATAAGGGATAATGGCCCATTTACAATGATATATAATATTTGACAAATGAAACTGACTCTTGGACGAACTTTTTATAAAGCAATAATTATAGATGTGTACTATTGAATTTATTTTTCTTTTGGTCACTTGCTTTCTTGTCCTTTCACTCCTTGTGCTTTTCTTCAGTTTTCACAATTTTGTTGCTTGTGGCCATCATCCTTATTTTCTATCATTGTTCTTGCATAAGTGTTTGAATTACATTGAAACTTTTCCTGCTTTAGGTGAATTGTTGTTGCTTTAGACCTTCACTGCTTTAGTGCATACTGTATGAAGATGTTACTGAATGATACTATTGTTGCTTGCCATGACTTGCAGTTCCTTTTAACCTTGCTGCCACAAATTGTTCAAGACTTCCACTTGCAAAAATCAAATTTTCCCATACCAATCCTAAAAGAGTATCTCAGAGAACCCTTGACTTGACCGAGAATGATTTGATCCAATAGATCTATAGCTGCAATATATATATATATATATATATAAAACTAAATCTAATCTTATATGAATCTTATGAACCCAAGAGAAAATATTAAATTGAAAATCTTGAATAGTTCATTTAAATAAATACACAAAATTACAAAACTGACCTGAAATATGCATTATTCCACCTGTAATAAAAGACATATAGTGAGTTTAAAAACTAAGAACAAACATAACACATGACTTACCTTGACTTGGATATTTTCTCAATAAAAAGCTTCAGATTTGATCTCCTTTACCAAACCTTTCACGTTGTGTTGTGTGAGCCACCTCCACCACAGATCCGAAGTAGAATACTTGCTACAGGTCTATATGACAGGGCTGAAAGGTACATCAAAGCTGGATTTTTTTTGTGTGCGTGCCAATAATTTATGTATACTTCCACATAACCTTTTCTTTTCTTTAATAGGTAGACCTGCACTAAATCAAATCATCAAACCCAAATACAACCAAATGATCCACACTCTCTTCTAATTGTTACCACACATATATGCAATTAGGATTACAAATCCTTCACAAGAGTGTGCCTAAAGAAACCCTCACTGGCCCTGCACAAACTTGAATAATGACGAAGCACCTTGTCCAAACTATTATCAAACAAAATTCTGACCAAAACCTAGCCCTTTGATTTCTGCGTTGACTTCCACATGCTGGCTGAAACAATTCAGAGAGTATATATATTCAAAGATAATCCCTTTCTTACAATACTTTGGACTGACTTCAATAAGTTGAATGTTGGAGGTTAGGAGGGATTTATGTGGTAGACGCTAGTTAGGAATTAAGGAGATATAACATTAAAAAAATAAATTTATTTGTTGCAATTATGCTAAGGGAGGACGTGAGCTAGATAGGGAGAGATATTGGTCAATAAGATATGAGAGATACTTCTTATTTAATATGTTTCCTAAAATGATGTTTTTTTTTTTTTTTTAATAATATTTGTGTTAATGATCTTGCCTAGAAATAATTTTAATTTCACTAGAATTTGAAGTCAATGATCAGCTTAGTGCATATGGTCCTACCTGAGAGTAAAGTCAATGATTGGTTTACTATCTTTTGATTTTCAATTTATTCAACTTATACGAGGTGAGATTACAGTGAGAATCCATATCATATATTGACAATCATTGGGGAATAAGGTGATGTCTCAACCCTTGGGGGTTTAGCCCACTAATGGGGGTTTTCGACTTCAAATGCAGATAACTCTCAAACCGTGAAGAACTGGGAGGCGTACCATATATCAATGGAAACATCTTGGCGAGTAGAATCCATTGAGAGGTTATTTGACACAAAATAATATGATTTGTCAAGTCAAAATTCCCATTCAATATCGGTGTAGCCCCAAGTGTTACTTGGGTTGACATCAATGATAACGACTGATCAAAAAATGTTGATGGGCATAGGGAATGTTTGGTTAAATAATTGAAAATTATCTACAAGGCATAATCATTCTCCTAAAAGGGCTCGTGCTTATGATGGGATTCACCCCTTTGATGATCGTAATCGCGAGAATTATGGGAGATATTATTCTTTCTGAGTGCATCTATTTGGGTAGGTTCATTAGTTTCTAATCTATCAAATTGAATCCATTTGAGGTTGTTAATTTTCACAAATAAAACAATATAAGTTTCTAACTAGACTTATCCGCTAAATACAGAGTGCTAGGAGGAATCATGATTCTAATAGGGCTATATGCTTTTCTATGGGGAAAGGCAAAGGATATCAAGGTCTCAACTAATACAAATAACTCACAAGTGATTTCCACTTTTGAAGAAACTCTCCCCAAAAAATAAAAAGAGGTAGAATACATAGAAACTTTGTCTAGTTAGCTCATGCTAAAGGAGCCTCAACCTCATTGAGGAAAATGTCAAAAATCCTCCTTGATTGTTTCAAATGCGGGAAATATGACACAATTATATCTATATATTATATTCGATGTTGATATGTTGTGCTAGGTCCCTATAATACTAGTGTAGACCCCATATTATTATTGTTGTGCCACATAGAATCCCACTATTATTATTGTTGTGCCCTTACATTATTATTGTTATGTAGGCCCTAATTATATTTTGTCCCTTTAGACTCCTATATATATCAAGGAGGTCTTGTCATTTGAATCATCCAAGAATTTTTTATTTATGTGGTGTAAAGGGAGGTTTCCCCCTTAAGTAGCTTATTATATAGTCATTGAACTATATTTTCTTATGTTTATGTGTTATTTTTTTTTATCTAGGTACATAACATTTGGTATCAAAGCTCTTGATCATAGGGTTTTGCTACTTCAAAAGGGTCATCGTGGCATTTTTTATATAACTTTCTTTTTTGTGAAGCTTCAGATAGTGAAATTGATATCACATGAATATTAAATCTTGATTAACATCTAAATGCAATTTAATACCTTGGTTCACTATATTTTTGGAGATATGTCCAAGGAAGTTAGGGTTTCTTCATGACCTAGAATTCAGTCTCAAATAAGTGTTATGAGAAAAATCATCATAACTTTCCCTCGAGCATTGAATTTGAATTTTGAAAAAAGGTGACTAAAAGTAAATGGACTATAGTTTCTTGGGTATTATTTTTAGGGCCGAAGGTTAAAACAATGACACATGGTATCCCCTACAAGTTCGACCTACTGAACTAGTCCATAATCAAGTAATTATGGGAAAATTGGCATAAATTTATCTTGAAGAATCTAATATTGGTTTAACCTATGGGGTTGGAGAGAGGACATAGAGGGATATTGTAGGATGTAATTTTATACCTTGGGAGTATGAAATCATAGGGATGCAATAGTTTCAATATCATCCTTATCAACAAGCTAAAAATCAAGCTCTAAAAGGTGTGTATTTTTTAATTTTCATAATTTTTGTTTGAAAAATTAGTTTGAAGTGATTCAAAGGGAATAGTGAAGCATAGATATCATTAATTTTTTTCAAAATTCCTCCCAAACAAAAAAATGCTACATTGATTAAGCCCTTAGAAAGCTCTATTATGACACATGAAGAAAAGGAAGAAATGCAACATGACATATCAAAATTGAGGGAGTAGGTTCAATAAAATTTTCTCTTACAAAGAACAACCAAAATGAGATAAAAAATATGATGAATGAAAATAAGGAATGACCAGAAAAGAAGATGAATGAAAATAAGGAAGAAATAGAAAATAATATGGATGGTTTAAAAGCAAACATGGAAGGTTTGACAAAGTTGTTACAACAAAGGATTCCTAGTGGTGACAAGGTATTCCATGACACTTGGGATGATAACAAAAGGAATGTGAATCATGATTTTAGAGACTCCAACTTTTGGTTGAAGTCCAACCACATTCTAAAGATTGATCTGAGGAAGTTTGATGATAATTATTTGGTAAGATGGATAGTATAGATGGAGCGCCAGTTATTTGAACTACATGATGTGTAACACACACAAAAGGTACGCACTGCATATTTATATTTAGAAACCAATCAATTTGTGTAGTATCAATGGATTTTTGATCATAAATCACATGTCACTTGGACAATTTTTATGGAGGAATTGATAACACATTATGAGGATACACAAAGCAATACCTTCTTTAACTAATTGATAAATCTCAAATAAAAGGGTTCAATGGCAGAGCACATTGAGGACTTCCAAAGATTGAATATCAAGGTAACTGATATTCCAAAGGAGCATATTATTGATGTATTCATAGGGAATTTAAAGGATAACATCCAACATGAGGTTCACCTTTGTGAACCTAATTCATTAGAGAATGAATTCATGGTGGCATGAAAAGTTGAAAAACAAATTATGGAAACAAGGAGGTGTACCACTTACAACTATAATGATGGAAGTGTTGTCACTCCTACCCTCCCACAACCTACAAGGTTGACACCACTAAAAATAGAGGAAAAAAGAGAAAAAGGGATTTGTTATAGTTTTGATAGAAAATACACTAATGACCATAAGTGTGTTGAGAAGAAATTATTTTACATAGATTGTGAAGAAGAGGAAAAAATGAACAAGAAACATCAAAAGAGGAAGATATACACAAGGAACCAACCCCGGTTATTGAAAAAGAAGAAATGAATCTCACCATATCTTCTAATGCAGTGAGAATTACCACTCCCCAAGATCTCAAGATATAAGGATATATCATGAAGAAAAAGGTAATAATATTGATTGATTCAATTAGTCCCCATAATTTTATTCATTGTAAGATAGCCAAGGATTTAAATTTATTTATATATCTAGCACTAGAGTGTCAAGTGATGATTGCAAATAGAGGAACTATAAATTTCTTAGGGAAGTTTCATAATATCAATCTAACCATGGGGAAATATGTATTGAATAGTCCAATGCTTTCCATTCCAATGGGTGGTGTTGATGTTGTAGTAGGAGTTCAATGGTTACAATCTTTGAGGATGATAACTTTTATTTTTTAAGAACTTTTCTTGAAACTTTTCTCAGAAGGAATGAAAATTGAATTAAGGGGTATCATAGGGAAACCTAGGAAGATAGTCAACTCTCATGGAATGACAAATATTTTGAAGAAGGAACAATGGGGGGTAATTGCACAATTATTCTCACTAGATGTTCAAACATCTAAGTCATCCATTTCTCCAGATCTCTAAAGAGTCCATGACAATCATTCCAAGGTATTTGAGACTCTCAAAGGTCTCCACCTATTTGTGATCATGATCGTGCTATTCATTTGACTCTAATAAATCCTCCAAACATCAACCGTTATAGATATCCTTATGCCTAGAAGAGTGAAATTGAGCGTATGGTTGTAGAAATGCCAGAGGAAAGTATAATTCAACCTAGCCAAAGTTTTTTCTTTTGTCTAGTAGTATTGGTGCACAAGAAGGATGGATCATGGCGTATGTTTCCTGATTATATAGAGCTCAACAAGCTCAATATTAAAGATAAATTTCCTATTCATGTCACTAATGAATTGTTGGATGAACTACATTGAACAATATACTTCCCCAAGCTGGATCTTTGTTTAGGATATCATCAAATTAGAATGAAGACAAAATACATTCTAAGAACAACATTCAGAACTCATGAAGGTCATTATGAATTTTTGGTCGTGCCTTTTGGCCTTACTAATGAACCTTCCACATTTCAAGGTTTGATGAATTTCACTTTCAAACCCTTTCGTAGAATATTTGTGCTAGTATTTTTTGATGATATATTAATCTACAACATATTCTTAAAAAGATCATATTCAACATGTTGACATAGTGCTCAAACTATTGGAGGAGAAACAATTGTATGAAAAACCTTCCAAATATTTCTTTGGGGGTGCAAGAAGTGGAATATTTGGGTCATATTGTATCTCATGAGGGTGTTAAGGTAAACCCTAACTATAACAACCTCGGGTTAAAAGTTCATGTAATAAGTTAATAAAGAAAAAATAAGGCCAAGGTCATGGGACACGTATTCCAAGTTGTATGTTGGGAAAAAAATAGTGATGGGGTATCACTTGTGCTTAATTTATGGCTAAGGAAATTAGCAAAGACATTGGCAAGGGGGACGTGGCATTAATTGACATCTATTTGTGAAAATAATGGAAAATAGGAGAAAAGGAAGGTGAAAGGTCACAAAATTGCATGTGAAGAAAATTGAAGGAAAAATAGAGGAAAATGAAAAACTAGAGCCCTCAATGATAAAAAGGCTTCTGAGGATCAGTTCACAACCTTTTGTCAATTTTAGATTGGATCTCTCTTCTATTCTCCCTCTCTCACACTCTTTCACACTAAGTTTTCTTGGAGCACTCTTGGAGCATTTTGGCATACTTTGGAATTGGAGAAAGAAGGGAAAGGAAAGCAGGAAAGTGCAAGGGAATAGGTGGATCGATAGCTATAGTGGGATTGCCTTAAGGTAACATGTTGAATGTATGATCTCCTTGTTGTGTATGCATGTGGTTATTTGGCTATGATCTTTCATTTTCATGGAGTATTTCCTGGATTGACAATGGTTTTAGCCTTGCCTTGTCATTTCCTGGATAACCCTTGTGTTGTGGGTTTTTCAATTTTATTGTTTTTATGGTTGGTGCTCATAATTTCTTATGGTTTTGGGTTGGAATAAATGCTCTGGAGCACTATAACAACTTCGGTTGAGTTACTAGTCCTAGAGCCTAAGTTGGAAAAATGCTCTGGAGCCCTTGGTTGGTGTTACTAGTCCTAGAACTGGGTTGGACAAACGCTTTGAATCCCTGGAAGGATATGGGCTGAGTTACTAGTTCCTGGAGCCCTTAAAAATGGGTAGATACTGATTTGGGTGGTGTTGGTGATGTTTGAATATGAGGTGGAATCAATAGTTGAGGGTTGAGGTGGTTTGGCCTTTGGAAGCCCTCGTTTTGTTTTGTTTGGTTTATTCCATGAGATCCCACATTCATGACGTGGGGGTGATTGGTTGAAAGAAAGATTTGGTTTAGCCCAAGTTATGGTTGGGTGGTATGTGGAAGTCCCTGAATTGGTTGAATTTTTCATATGTTAATAAGAGCTCTTTTCCTATTGTATTTGATGAGTACTTGTTCTTGAAATTATGTGGTTTTGATGGTTGTTATATCATGGTTTATATGTTGTTCATTTGTTGGTTATATGTTTATTATATGATGTATATTGTTTATGTCTCTTAATATATTTTGATTGGTTGATGAATGGTTAATGAATGTATGAGCTAACATATATTATTGCAACTATTATGAGAGGGAATTAGACCTTCTTGGTGATTCTCAAATAAGTATCTGACCCATATGTTTATACATGCATTAATGACATGTACATTACATGTTCTTCGTATGTTTAATGAAATGATTGTCATGGTTAGGCCTGGATAGGTCAAGTATTTCATCAAGTTTTGTGTGAATGGCTTTGTCTTGATTTTATTTATCATTCTTGAAAGTCTCACTAAGTTCTAAGTAGTGGTCTAGAGGCTACCCTGGAATTTAGGCTCAGAATATGGGACCACACCCTCTGAACTAGAGAAATTGGGTTGCAACCACATGGATGCAGTGTTATGCATGCAGTTAGAGGCTCCCAACCCCATGTATGCCTTGTTGTGGGTGCGGTTGTGGGCCGAGGGCTAAGAAAAAGAGTTCTAGCGTAGGGTTTGGCCACTTGGGGTGGTTGTTCAGCCTTTGAGTGACCTTTAGCCCCTATGGGATGTGTTGAGTTGTTAGTTTGTCATTAATAGCCATCCCCACTTCCTTAATTGGATCTAGGAGGTTGGGTCGGGTCATAGTATCTCTTCCTCTCATGTTTACCTTACCAGGCCGGTGAAATTGGGTAAATGTGGGAGGGGTGGTTACACTAACAAAACTAAATACATTAAGGAATGGAAAATTCACATAAACTCAAGGCATATTCGAGGATTTCTTAGGTTGATAGGGTATTATCATATTTTTTTAAAGAATTATGGGAAAATAGAAACACATCTAACAACATCACTAAAGAAATATGCATTTTTTTGGACTGCAAAAGCATTTAAGGCCTTTGAACATCTTAAAGAGGCAATGTGTCGAGCGTCGGTCTTAGCTATACCAAACTTCACAAAAGAATTTATTGTGGAATGTAATGCCTCAGGAAATAACATTAGTGTTGTTTTAATGCAAGAAGGAAGACCCATTGCTTTTGAAAGTCATCCAATCAGGGGAAAGTATTTACACAAACCTATTTATGAGAAGGAAATGTTGGAAGTACTTCATGCCTTGAAGCAATGATGCCCTTACCTTATGGGAAGACACTTCAAGGTAAAAAAAAATCATGATAGTCTTAAATACTTCTTGGAAAAGAGATTGTATTAAGAAGAGAAACAAAAATGGGTCACAAAGATATTGGTTTATGACTTTGAAATCATCTACAAAAAAGGGAAGCAAAATGTTGTTGCAGATGCACTCTCTCGAAGGGATGAATATGTGGAGGCATTATTCTTTTCCATTTATATTATCCAAACTTATTGGATAAATGAAGCAAGGGATGAATGGAAGAATGACAAAGAGGTGTGGACACTCATTCAAAATTTGTAGCAAGATCCTAGTGCATCTGATACATTTATCTAGAAAATTGATTCACTGTTATACAAAGATCACTTATAATAATAAAAATACCTCAAGCCTAATTATAACACAATTCTAAGGCATGTATCCACCACATCTCTTCTCAGAGATAAGCCACCATTGCCCGACCTAATTTATTTCCATTATGTGTGTAAGCATCTTTTAGTTCTTTGATATTAATGAAATGGATATTTGTTTCTACTACATCTGATGTGTGGTAGCATCACAACTATATACCATTCCTTGTGCTGTTGCAGAGTTATATCGAAGCTCACCTGATCCAACAATACCTTGAACCTTTGATCAAATTCCCATACTGACTGAGTCGACCTTTTTATGAACTCCTTTAGTTCTGTGATGCACTGTGTCTTGGATTTTGGTTTCTTGAATTCTTTTACCAATGCTAATTTAATGCCTACGTAAGACCTGATCTGGTTGCTCGAATATTTCATATACCAATTTAATGATTGATCTTTGAATGTTGTGGCGAGTTTCACCTTTTTCACATTTTCATCATGGACCTGCTTCACTGTCCATACTGCTTCGCATAAGAAGCAAAACCTCTCCAGATCCTTTGATCCAATTCCTTTAAAGATCGAAAACTTAATATCATTGGCCATCGTCCTTCTCGAGGGAAGAGAGGGGGAGGGGGAGGGGGATTTGTAAGGGGAGGGGTAGGGGGCTAGGGGGATGGGGAAAACCAAAATTTGTTTGAATCTGGCTAGATTCGGGCTTCGACGCACTTTCAGGCTGAAAAGGTGAATATTTCTAAGTTCCTTCGGGATTCTCATGGGGGTTTCCTTCACCTTTGTATTCACTCAGTAGAGAGTTATAGTCAATCTCTATGAAAAGCTTCATAGCATGGCCACGAGATCTCTTCTTAGTGTCAACTGTAGACCTTTTTACACTTCTCATTGTTCCAGTCTCTTCTTCAGATCTTTTTTCCAAACTTAATAGTCTAATCTTACTACATTCGAAGAATTCCATTTTCACACAAAAGCATTTTAATTGAGAATTTCAAAGATCTCAAGTACTTACCTCGCAGTCCCTTGAATTTTTTTCATTAAGCTTTGTTTTATGACACAGTTAAATTTACCGTGAAATCAATAATAAATCATCCTAAAATGTTGTCAACCTAGAAATAAACATCTCTTGAAATTTTGTTATCAGTGTTCTTTAGTTGTTGTATCAATTCTGTAGTCCAATGCTTAGGTTCATCTCCTTTAAAGAAATTATTTCTCTCTATCAATCTTGAATCCATTCGTACAACTCAACGTGAAACAAACCAAAGAATATTTCGTACTGATCTTCAAAGATATACTTCTCCAACCACCTTTTAGATGACAGTTTAGGATTTCTATTCTCCTGATTTGCAAATTCATGTTCCTTTTTTTTTACCTACTCTTGGATTTCTTTCTTCGATGGATGCCAAAACATTTCCCTCACATAGATCCCAGTCTCGGTAATAGAACCATTTGTTGGCTTAGGTGGGGGCCGACCCAGATTCAAGGTGTATTTTGCACCAACAAAACCCTCAACCACTGGCCCTATTAGCAACGACCTGCAAGAAAATCACAATCTCACCCAAAGTGATTATGGGAGGTTGCAAAACTAGGTTTTTGTAGCGTGAGGGATACCGCATTGTGGCACCATTGTATTCTTTTAGCTTTAATTATTATAAACAGCTTCGCACCAGAAAATTACTTCACACTTATAGATTACTTCACATAATTACATTTATCACTTAACATGTCATAAATATTCATAAACTGTGTAGTGCTGAAATAAAGTGCAGATAATAAGAAAATAAACACTTGAGACACATATTTTACCGTGGCTCATCCCAATGTGGGACTAATCCACAAGAATTGTTGCTTATAATATGGAATTTGGTACAAAAAAATAGTTCTTCCCTGCGCACACAACTGCAGGGTGTCTGCGCACTACGCTACAGACCCAGGCCTCTGCGCACACGTTGTAGAGCCTTGCCTTCCTCCCAAATACAAACCACAAAAATATCACATAAAAATAGATCTAGATCAATTCGATTGATTTGATGTCTTCCTTATTTATTATTCATTCCTATATACTATTACATGAGGGATTTATATCACTACATTAGCATGGACTCGATACCACGGTTTCCTAAATACACGGGACTATGGCCCAAAACAAACAACTTTACAATATTTTAATTCTTTTACAAAAAGGAAGGGGCTTCACCGCGAAGCCCTGATGCTGCACGATGAATTTGTTGCGTGGTGTTCATCGTGCTCTGCTACTCTACTACGTGGTTCACTTCGTACTTCACGACATCATTTCTATTGTGTGCTTCCACAAAACTTGGATTTCTTCCCAAAATCTGCCCAAAATCTGGGTAAGTTGGGTTGCGCACAACAGGAATTGGGTCCATGGTAATGTAGCGATGTAATCCCTCAATGCAATAGTATATATAGGGATGAATAATAAAGAAGGAAGGCATGATGAATTGGATCCATATCTATGTTTATGGTTGTATTTTTGTGATCTATTCTTTGGAGAAAGGGGTAAGCCTCTGCAACTGAGTGCGTGGAGGCCTAGGTCTACAGCTTAGTGTGCATACCATCTTCATCTTAGTGCGGAGACAACCTGCAACTATGTGCGCAGGTGAAGAACTTCTTGTCATACCAAATTCTCTATTATAAGCAACATTTCTTGTGGTCGTCATCGCACATTGGGATGAACCACAACAAAATCTATGTCTTCATGTGTTGATTTTCTTATTATTTTCACTTTATTTCAGTAGGGTGAATTTTATGGATGTTTATGATATGTTTAAGTGATGAATGTAATTAGGCGAAGTAATATATAAGTGGGAAGTAATTCATGAATGCGAAGTAGTTTATGAGTGTTAAAGCATAAGAAAATACAAAATTGCGACATCACAGTATCCCTCAAGGTTGCAAAAACCTGGTTCTGTAACCTGCCATAATCACCTCGAGTGAGACTATGACTTGCTTGCAGGTCATTTCCGAAAGGGCCGGTGATTGATGGATTTATTGGTGCACAGTATAATCCGAACCTGGGTCAACCCAACCTAAGCCAACAAATGGTTCCATTGGTGGGATCAGGATCCATTTGAGGGATATGTTTATGTGGTATCCATCAAAGAAAGAAATTCAAGATTGGGTAGAACAGTAGGAACGAGAATTTGCAGAAAAATAGAATAGAAACCCTCGTCTGTTAGCTGAAAAGTGGTTGGAGAAGTACATTTTCGAAGATCAATATGAAATCTTCGTCGGTTCATTTCATGTTGAGATATACAAGTGGATATCAAGGTTGACTGAGAGAAAGAATTGTTTTAAAGGATACAAACCTAAGGAGTGGACTCCTAAATTGATATAGAAAATCAAGAACATCGACAATAGGATCTCAAGAGATGTTGACTTCTAGATTGATAGCATATTGGAAGGATTCATTACTGAGTTCGCGGTAGACTCGACTGTGTCCTACAATGAAGTAGAGCAATTTTTTTTCAAAGGATTGCAAGGTAAGTTCTTAAGATCTCTAAAACTATGGATTAAAATGATTTTGTGCGAAAAGGGAATTTTACGAATATAATCAGATTATTAGTTACTTATGTTTGGGAGAAAATTTGAAGAATAAACTAGAACAACGTGAAGTGGAAAAATATATAGAATAAACACTAGGAATAATTCAATCAATTGTTAAAAATCTTGAGACTTGTGTGTGCCATCATAGTCTCATTAAAATATTGGTTGTTGACGAGTTAAGTAGACAAATAAAGTCTTGGGAAGATTTTCTGGTGGAAAATTTTCCAGGGGAAGAAACCCAAGTAAAAGATTGACAGAGACTCATCATTCGTCGGTCAAAGAAATTGAGTCCTAAAGTTGAGGCTCCACCTGACTCTATTTCTAAATAGGGCTAGAGCCCTATAATATTAACCGTGTCTATAACGGGAATGACTCGTTTAGAAAAATCCCCAAAGAAGTCGACGAACCCTATCACATCTACATAAAAAGTAACCCTAGTGTCAAAAGGGAAGAAATGTAAAAATAATAAAGTACAGAAAAATGAACCTGGCCATAAGGAAGCACCGGTTGAGGAAGCTCAGCCAAGCAAGTATAAAAAGCCTTCAACAGAAGTTTCTGGAATCAGTTGTTGCACCAACAGAACAACAATTTGAGAAGGTTAATGTTTCCCTTAAGAAAAGGAAAGGAATCTCTTCAAGGGAGAGCAGGAAGTGGCATATGTGCCTTCCACACCAGTATAGAAATCAACAGAGAATCTAACCTCATCACAAGGTCGACGACGCACACGAAGCATGTCCAAATAGGCACCATCCATTTCTAGTACTCAAGGCTGAGAGTCTGTTACCATTCTATCTTCTCCGGAAAAAGAGATGAAAATCCCTTCTCGGGTTAATGAGGAAGAAGGGGACCCTCCATTTGAGGGAGATGATACAATAGATAATACTCAAGATCTTCAGAGTAGTTCATCACCACAGAATCCATCTGATAAGAATCTAGACAAGAAAAAATGAGCACCTAAGTCTAGCTAAAAGAGAAAAACATTTACTGGGTCAGCTCACGGGGGAAGTAACTCTCAATAAAAGACAATACCGGTTGAAAACACCTCAACCTGTAATGAGGAGAATCTATAGTTACTAGTGGCCAAGTTGCAGAGAAAGAATACAAAGTTGAAGGATAAGGCTCATAAATACAAAACCTTGTTTTTCTATGTTGGGTCAGTGAATGAACAATATCAGAACATGAACCTATCCTTAGTCTCCAAAAATGATGCACTTATCCTGAAAAATAAGTGCCTTATTAACTAGAAACCGAAACGACAGAGGCATGCTAAGAAGCCTAGTGCTCAGGAACAAGCTCTGCAATTTTGGAAGTCATTTATGAAAGGAAACCATGGTTTAGAGGTCATAGTAAGCGTGGCAGGAATCTGAAGTATGGGATGACCTGATTTTTTATGATGACTAGTTGGAATTGAGAAAGACAGTTGCATGAGGGTATGCATTACCTTAGGCATGGGGGGATATTGGGCCCTATGTTTGTACCAATTTTTCATATCCTATTCCCCTATTTTTATCATCATTTACTCTACTCTACCCTTTTTGTACCATAATACCACTCTACATTAGCCAAACTGCATTATTTTTCAAGTGGAGATAAGATGTGTTACTTAGTGATAATTTTCATATGACTTTAATTAGTTTAATTAGGTAATAATAGACCTATATCTCTTGAATTATTTTGAATAATATTTACAAGGACTCACAAACATTTGAAGACATGTGGACAGGTCAGCAAGTACTCGATCATACAATCCAACACATCGTTTGACAATGCAACATATAACCATTTGTGGACCTACTATAATGTACTTAATTTTGCACCTCATTTTGTACTCTACTCAATAGTGGGAACCTAGTCAATATTCGACATCCCCGAATAGGTATCCTTATTCTCAACATGGAATTAGTTTCATCGATCGTGTTGTAATCAAGATAAGCTCTGTTGCAATCTTTTCAAAGTCATTCGAGATATTTCATATGGCTTAAATTAGTTCCAATGTTATATTTTTAGTTTTCTTAGTCAATTAGTTATAGTTATTTCTCCATCGACTGAACTCTTTAAAAAGCCTGATGTTTTTGTACGTAAGGCTAGGAGAGGTATGATATGCATAGTCTTGTGTAAGGAGATATACACTCAAATTAAACTGGTGATTGTGGCACACTTCTCGTTTATGTCTGAACTGATTTTCTAATAAAACTTTAATATAATTATGGTCTTGACATTTATTTTCCTGTAAGTGTTCTGTCTTTTGGTTCTTAAGGTACTGTTTAGTTTAAGGCTTGCTCTGGGAAGTGGCAAGGACCCACCACAACCTAGAACATAGTCCTGTGATCATTATAGATTGTAGGAAGTGTGTTTTACTGTAATTCATAGATTTACATTTCATTTCCAAGTTGTTTGTTAAATAGATCTTAGGTTTCCTTTATTCCATTACGTACTTAAGTTATTTACTTTGTTTTTCTTGAATTTGGAAGGGAATAACGAGTGTATTGTCTTTGAGACTTTGCAAACAAAGGAACAATGTTGATCAATATTTCTTGTGCATGAATGCTTTTGTAATTACATTTCTACAGTCATGGATGCTTAGAAGGAAGATTTCCAATTTAAAACAAATTTTGAAGGAGGAGTAATGGCTGTGTTTTGAGCTTAATCTTTTGATTCGAATTGGATTATGTCCTTATTATTTAAGGTCATGTAAATTTATCAATAATACAAAGTTATTGTAGCATTTTTGTTTGCATGGAATATCCAAAAATAATAGAGGTAGAATGTTATTCATTGATACAGGTCATGTGTTAATATCATGGGAGTTGTGTGGTGTTTATAGCATTCATTTGAATTGTAGCATAATCGTTATTTGAATAGATCATAGGTTATTTTTCTTTTTCATAGGAATCCTTTTACTTAGAATAAATTATCTGAGTTCATTTAGATTAGCTTTGAATTAGAAAGCAAGCTCTGTCTTTTGAAGTCTTTTTGAGTGTGTTGAACCAGATAGCATAGAATAATTGATTTGAGTTGTCATTTAGTTTCCTTTGAAGTCTTTTGAAATTGAATGTGTGAACTAGATAGAATAGAAGAATCAATTTGAGTTATCATTAGTTTTCCTTTTATTTATAAACCCTGGGGATTGCTTGAGAAGTGGTTGGTATTATTCGTGCAGTGACTTATATTACTTGCACAATAACTTGAATTCTTTATGCAATGATTTGTATTTCTTATACAATTATTTATATTATTAGTGTAGTGATTTGTATTACTTATGCAATGACTTGGATATTGTACAATGATTTTTGAGTAGCTTGTGAAATGATTTTGAATTAGGTTGATATTAGTTTGGTTTGGAAACATTAGTGGTGCTAATTGTTTGTTTCATTTCTGAGTGAATTTTTGAGTTAAATAGGTCATGGTTAAAGTGGAACAGTAATTAGAGTTTTGAATAGAACATAGATTTAATCATAGAATTGTAAGTTTCTTCACTTCAACTTTTTATGATTGTTAGAAGTAAAGATTGAAGAATTAATTCCGCACTAAGTTTTTTAGACCATGAATCGAAATGCAGTGAAACTCAGAGTTTACGAACCTAGATTGACAATTTAATTTAGGGAACCTAACGACAAATAAAATTCCTAACGTGAACCTAGTGGTATCATGATTTTGTATCTATATTGGTGAAGTATTTTGCATGTTGCATCTAATTTAACATATCACCAATCCTAGGCAAGGGGTGTGTATTCTTGAATGTAATATTAACGATTTGATATGATTTCCCATTTTGCAAGTACCATCCTTCCTAGTAAAATCACACCCTACTCTAGCAGTTGCTACAACTATTTATTCAGTTTGTTTGCTCCTAGAATGAATCGTCTATATAGCCCAATATTTGGCAATGGAGAATCTATTAATGATATATTTTGTGCTTCACTTCCCTTTCGAGTGGTAGCCTTTTGGAATCCTAGAACACTCCTTTGTATTTCGATAGAAACCCTTACATTTGATGCATATGTTCTTTTATACACCCCTATAGGCATACTTTTCCCTATGATTGGCTCCTCACCAAACTGTTTTTCTCTTAACAAAGTAAAACACATATAACATGACTAGACCCTTGATTTTTTATTAAGGATATAGGGTACCCAGACGTGACCTCCTATGTCCTCTTAAGGAAGTGGGGTTGTCAAAATTTGGTTTCATTCAACCACCTTAAAACTCATTTTTAAGACTACCATTATCTTCTATTCGTCAAGACCTTTCTAATGATATATATTTCATCTTGTTATGAGCTCTGAAAACAAATTTATGACCATTAGAATATTTTCCCTTCAAATGCCATGTTAGCATATGTACCATTACCATTTGGTAGTTCCAGTCCATATGTCACCACCTCACGGGCACACATCCATAAATAAACCACATTGGTTGTAATCTCAGCACCGTTGTGCACTCTTATCCATGTCATTCCATACTATGTCATATTTCCACATCGACATGCCATGTCAGCTCCACCTCATCATGTAATGTCACTCAAACCTGTG
Source organism: Pinus taeda (assembly GCA_000404065.3). Lineage (NCBI taxonomy): Eukaryota > Viridiplantae > Streptophyta > Pinopsida > Pinales > Pinaceae > Pinus > Pinus taeda. The sequence continues at coordinate 151,605 of APFE030106608.1, read as the reverse complement.
GTGTGCCACGTGAAGGCATATTAGGTTTGACCACTATCAAGAGGGAGCAATAATAGGTGTCTGGACCTCCCAATACCCAAGCGTTGATAACTTGAAAACTTATGCTTGACCTCTCGATACTTATAGAGTCAATATCTTGCTACACTAAAATTTGATTACGAGGGACCCGATAAGCCAAAGTTGACAAATGGAAATATCACCATTAATCCATAAACATATCAAGGTTTTTTAATATCAGGGGTTTAAGCTGGTGATTGCTTAATGTGTGGCCTGTCATCTGACACCCAATATATTGATAGACTCCAATCCCTAGTCCCATCGCTTGAAAACTTCTAAACCTTTTATCTCCATTATATGTTTGTTTTGTCAACCAAGCCACTGGTCAAATAAAAACACTCACTTACATTGATTGACAAATTTCAACTAACAAGCATATATCCATTAGTCAACAAATATATCGAGATTCGTTAGTGCCTAGGGGTTTGCATATGAGGTTGGTCAATTTGTTCCTAACACTTGATACTTGATACTTTGATAGCTCAATATCTTGATAGGTTGATGCATCATGGTTAATAGACGAGAAACTCTTTTTTGGTCAACAAGTATTGTTGAGGTCTATTAGTATTAGGAGTTCATGCTAACCATTATTTTAAGTGTTACTCAACATTGATAACCCAATACCTTGATAGTTGATATCCCTTCCTTCGAGGCTTAAGCCCCCTTTTGGTAAGATCTTGGTCATGCTTCCCCCCTACTGGACCATGTGAGTAGGGTCAAGGGTTGAAGCCTCCAATCATGAAATTTCCAAATGACACAAAATAATTTGAATTTAAACATGAATACAAAAAATTACAAATATAACCATAAATATAGAGATGCAGTAGAAAAAACACCATTTCATTGATATCAAATATTGAAGTATGCTTACAAACATAATGGAAATAAGACTATCTCGGGCAATGGTATCTTATCTTTGAGAAGAGATGTGGCAGATACATGCCTTTGAATTGTGTTACAATGAGGCTCAAAGGCCTATTTATTATTGAGAAACAATGGAAAACCCTAAACATCCAAAAACCTAACCCTAGGAGATGAAATGCCAAACTATGAGTCCCGTTTGGGTAAATTGGTACATCAACTTCCCGGGGTCGTAACTTTGGCATATGATTTTTGTTTGATGCGCAAAATACATCATTAGAAATATTTATTCGAGGACAACAACTTTCAAGTAGCCAATATTGGTCCTCGACCCATGTTGTCCCCGATTTTCCCAAAAAAAACGTCGTTTAGAGCCTCAAAACGGCTTCAAAAGTTCAGGACTCGAAAAACGGCCAAAAATAGTAAATTGTGCTATAATTAAGGAAACTAAAAAACTGAAAGAAAAAATGGTGGTAGTCCACATGGAATAGGCAGGTGGTCATCAATATCCACCTAGATCACAAAACCAATAAATTAATCCCTAAATTTTTAAATGACTTAAAACCAAGAGATATTCATGTTGACATAGGAAACTTGTTAGCCTATATTGGAGCCTGAAGGGGAAATTTGACAAATAAAAGAACTGCTCGAAATATTTCTAAAACTAAAGGTCCTCATTAACCATGAAGAGAACCAAAATCCTTCATTTCACTACCACATACTAGGACTTTTTCAAAGAGTAAAAAAAAACATTCCATAGTTACCCCCATGTGATGCCTTTAAAAAACTTCTAACGAACTCTAGAATTCTTCAATGAACTCTATAACACTTAAAATTAAATGTTTTGTAAATAAATTTGTCATTTAATTCCTCATCTATAGTCCAGGGTGATCTAAGATTATTAATTGACTTAGTTTGTAGAAATGGTCAAGTGTGAATGATTAAACTTAAATATGCAATTAAATCAAATCAAGCATGAAAAACTTAAATGACACTTCAATTGAAAGAAATGTAGAATATTAAGAAGAGAATATAATAAGGAATGATGGCCAATTGATAACTAAGTTCATCTAGTGTGGACTACATCTCTAGGTTCTGCCTCCATGGGAGTGTCCTATTTTATTATGCAAATGATAGGCATTAAAAAGCTTTGTTACATCAACAGCTCTTCCATTTGCTAGAAATAAACCTACAAAACTGCAACTAAGGCAGTGGTATTCATAAACCACTTTCCTCCCTTTTTGCTACTAAAACAAGGCTCAAAACATCCTATCTGCAAATTGAATTTCAAATAAAAATGAAGCCTTTAAACCTACATAAAAACGATATCTCTACTACCAACAAGTGGTTTAACAATACCACTCAAATCTCCTTTGTTTGCTGCAAAAACAAGCTTCAAAATTGCTTTGGTTAGAAAAGCTTGTAGGTTTAAAACTCCTCTTTAAATGACATTTCTCTAACAACTTTTAACAACAGAAACTTGTGGCATGTTGGTATACCTTTTAATATACAAACATTTGGTTAAGACCGGCCTAGGGCCAAGCTCATAGGTGTTATGTCTTGCCCCTTATAAAAATATACAATCCCCAAAAAATTACATTACAACCCACTAGTAATTTTGCGTGGTGACTATTAGTTACATTTTGTTATATAAAAGGTTACATATCATCGCAACACATCAAACTTTCAGCCCTTACTCAAACATCGAAACCACACATTATATCAAACTGCAACCAATTATATATATTGGTTATAACAATAAAATATTGTTGTTTTGGTGGGAGAGATGTTATAAAAATTGATTAAATAAACATTAAACCATGGTCGATTGATACATGAATTGTTGGTTAGTTAGCAGAGGTCGCTAGGTAAAACCCCACCAACCCAATTTTGGCCCAACTATAACAATTATACTTTAAATAAAATATCCTCCACCACCTTTGTAACGATACACTCATGGCCTATTGGTGGGGCACTTACATGTCAATTGGAAGTGATGAGGTCAAACTACATCAACTCTAATCATCACAATCCCTCTTATGACCATTTTCAGTGCCCCAAGGTGCCATGTCAACCTCTTCCTTCCACATAAGTTCATGTCTATGTAAACTTTTGGTTTCACCATATCAACATACAAATTCCGCGTGTCATTGTAGGTCCTTCCGCATGGAGTTGAATGGACATGCCATGTGTCACTCATGTCCAATATTTTTTCTATTTGGTGTAAACTTTAGAATGTCATATTGTTATATGGAATTTGCATCTATGGATAAACACATTTTCCCTAGGTGTGTGACTACACCTAGAACAACAGAAAGAAAGTAGTTTAACCTTTTCTTATAGAAGATAGATGAGATGGAGGAACTTACTTGTAGTCTTTCGCTTCCTAAATCCCTTTTGAATCGCTCATGTCGCTCCCACTTGAACTAAATCTGCTCAAAAGGTACCTGTATCAAGAGAAACAGAAACAAGAAACGATCAAAGCATACATGATCTATCAACTATAAAATAATGGAATCGAATACATTGAAACAGATAATCATCACATATATGAACAATCATATGGGAAAGGGAATAAACTCTTTATTAATGTAGAAGAAAGAGTATCACCCAATATAGTTCGATCCTGTGCCACTCCTCCAGCGTTAGTTCAACCCTCGCCACATCAAAAGCACAAAACTCTAGCATCATAACATTTCTTAACATAAACTCAATCCTCAAACCAACAAAATTTCCTTACAAACTTCAGATTCTAGCCTCTTGATCACTATGATGAGTGCTCAATTTATAAGAAATGGAGGTGGTTTTGTCATAAACGAGGGTAGTGAATTACCTTCCAAACTTGGAGTTAGATTCCATGGAGCAAGGGATGAGAGGAAATGAGGTTAATGGATCCTTAGCCTATCCAATTTCGAGCTCATGTGAGGAGATAAGAGATGGGAACCTTCTAGAATCATCTAGAATGAAGGAATATTCCCAGAACCCTATGCAAATTTTGCTCAATATCGCCCAATGTAGGCTAAAGAGGGCCTAAGTGCACTATAGTGCAGGCCACAGTGGGCCTGCCTACTCTGTAGTGCTTTGTCTCAAGGCTTGGGTTGTGCTAGTGTCCCTAGGAGGAATTTCAGGAAGGCTTCAAGCTAGGAAACTTTCATAGAAGGAAGCATTCAATGAGTTGACTTGTATAGGGCCTGTAACAACTGAATTAGGGTTTGATGAGCCCTAAAAGTACTGATCTGAATGTCGAGAGTGATGTGCCCAAATAGATCTGTAATAGTTGCCCCCTAAAGCATGAAGTCGAAAAAGATAATGTCGAGTGATATGCTTTACGATGTGACGGAGAGGAACTGAAGTGGACAGTGACTTGCATCGATTACAATGCATAACATCATGATATTTTGGATTTTTCATGAATTGTTGAGGGAAGGCATACCCATACTCAACATATAAACTTTTCATTACATGCGCATAGACAATCGTCTATAGATATAGACCCATGATGGGATGACCATTAGTAGATGATTTAGTACTTTCCTGAAATTGCAGCCCAGATGGATGAAACTAGATCCGGGGTCTTCTATCTCGTTCAATCGTTCACTCAAGTACGAGTCTAACCATGTGAATATGTGATCTGAAGTCAAACATGGGAAGACACCATCTGATTACCAGCCAATGATGTAAGCCGCTAAAAGATGCAAGAGAGATCATCGATAATGATAGTGATTCCCAAGGTACTGCAGTACATTCTGCATGGTGTGAATAGATGTTTTGATGTCGAACACCATACAAAGTCTTTCGATCGAAGGCTAGTGATGTCAACCTGTCGCTGGAAGCGAGAAACTTGCCATTGATGTATGCAAGCCCCAAGGTACTGAAAGGGGGTTCCTAAGTCAACTTCTTGGATAATGTGTTGATATTGACAAGAAGCAACTCATCACAGGAGGGCCTTGATGTATCCCACATCAATGACACAAAACGAGTGTAATGATTTTGGAGACGGAATGTGATTAACGACACAAGGTTCAGGAATGGCGATCATGAAAATGAAGGTTTATAAGTATTGCAAAGGATGAGTTTTACTGAGTGACTTCCCTTGAACATGTCGGCGACACTGAATGAATTGGAAGCATTGACCCAAAGCCAAAGTGATGGATGGTATGATAGACCATAGGTATGATAACCATCAAGCAGATAACCCAACCCAAATAGTCACGGAGATGAAGTGAAAGTGTCATGTTCAAGAGCGACTTGCTATCATAAAGTGATTTACCTCTTTTCCCATTTTTCCCAGTAATTGCGGTCCTATACCTCCTTATTTTTTAACAATCTTGAGGAGGATAACATATGCTTGTAGTATAATTCCACCCTTTGGGTGGATCCATCGCTATGTGATGTTTTAGCGATCCTAGCAAAGGTGAAACTCGATCTTGTCATGATGGACAAGTTTGTCGCTATTTGATGTTTTAACGAGTTTAACGACAATGAGAACTCAGACCTTTTGATGTTTAGAGAGTTTGAAAAGGGACAAGAGAGAACCTATTGACCATGTTCGATAAACGTATTCCTTTTTCGTAAGTAATCTATCTTAGTCCGGAAAAGGGTTAAACTTATATTGAGTAGATATCGTTTCCAATTCGTTTACGAGCTGAAAAGGACAAGCGCTCAGCAATCTTTTCATATTTTGAGAGTCTGAAAAGAGCTTAAAGAGGACTCTAATTAGAGGAACAAGTGGTGTCTAGGATATCAACTGGTTTTGGTGATGTTGGAACTTCTCAAAACATGTTTATTTATGTGAAGAGGTTGGCTAATAAGACCACTCATTGCAACTGTTCCTCAAAAAGGGTAAAACAACCAAGTGAAAGCGTATGATCAGCCAAGCAGATAGTGATGATGGAAGGAGAAAAACCAAGGCTCATTTGACAGAAGAGGCTGATAGAATCGAAATCATGAGGGTTAAAATGGAGATGGGTTCATTTTTACACAAGCTTGAATCATAGGGAACTATGCTTGGATTTAGTTTCATGTTTACACAAGCTTGAAACGAAAAACTATGCTTGGATTCAGTTTCATTTTTTCACAAGCTTGAAATGAAGAACTATGCTTGGGATTGGTTTACATGCCCCCAACATGATGACTTGATTCTAGGTGCGTGTCCCCCAAGCTTCATTACATTCACCGAATATACTACTTGTGGCTATCAGGTGGATGGAATGAAGGTTAATTTACGAGATCAAGTGAAAGACTCGACTGGGATATTACAAGATCTAATCAAAGACTCGAATTGGAACTTTACTCCAGGGGACCTTATTTCATTTTTTAATGAGCTTGACACAAGACAAGGAACTTTGCTCAGATTCCTTGTTTCATTTTTTAACGAGCTTGACACAAGACAAGGAACTATGCTCTGGACCTATTTCATTTTTTTTAATGAGGTTGACACAGTAAAATAACTATCCTCATATTCCTTGTTTCATTTTTCAACGAGATTTACACAGGACAAGGAACTATGCTCATGGAACTGTTTCATTTTTTTTAATGAGGTTGACACATTAAAAGAACTATCCTCATATTCCTTGTTTCATTTTTTAATGATCTTGACACAAGACAAGGAACTATGCTCATATTCCTTGTTTCATTTTTTAGCGAGCTTGACACAAGACAAGGAACTATGCTCATGATTCCTTGATCACGACCCACAAGAGGTCATGACTTCCAAGAGGTTCTCATCAGATGGGAGAACAATGCTATGGAAGGGATATGTACCAAGGAATCCATTAGAGAGATCTAGTTCCAATGCCCCTAATACATAATGCACAACATCACAGAATTGATCATCATTTGGTGTAGGCATAGAACGGGTGGCCACATAATTGACCCGTGGCGGGGAAGATACCATTGGGACAAAAGGACCATTTAGGGAATATGGTTTACTTGAAACCATATTTGGACCAGAAAATGAAAGCTGGACAACGGTGACAATTCTGCCTTCATGCAGGAAACAAATCACTCAAAAGAGTGTTGAAACAATATCTCCCATGTCATAAACATAGTCGCGCCCAATAAGTAAATTGTAATCTAAAGGGCCTGGGACTACCATCACATTGAGATAAAAAAAAAAAAAATTCCTCCCAAAGTAATAGGCAACTGAGGAAGGATTCCTAATGGTTGACTGGTTCCTCTGTTAAAAGCCAACTAATTCTAGGTAACAGGCACAAGTGGTGGCGAACCGAGCACCTACCAAGCAGTGGAGGAAATGATACCCACATATGCACCTTCATCTATAATAGTGCCAGATACAATCATATTATAAACTTGTACTATGATATGGAAAGGCACATAAGAAGGAAGACGACATCCTACCAGTCGATTCCAATCAAAGAAGTGACCAGACTACTTGGAGGGGGTACCATAAGAACGAGAGAATTACCTCCTTGAGTTACAAGAACGGGAGGATTTTCCTCCTGTCTTGATGGAATAGGAGGGTTGCCTCCAAGCTCATTGGAATCTAAAGAAACGAAAAGAACTTGAGTGGTATCATACTCACTCTCTATGGAAAAGGTACGATTAATTGAAGGTGAAATTGGGTCAACTGTTTCCTCGACCTGTGATTGGTCAAGTATAGACTCATGGGATTCACATTTAGCGAGAGTGGGTTTGATCGACGACTAATTTGGTTCAGTCGCTTCATCAACTAGTGAAGGATTAAGGGAGAGTCTTTGTAACCAGATGGAAGTCGTTGCGGAGAAGCAGGACGGTTATCCAACCCTTTTTGGGCTTCATCCAGATAGGGACAAAGGTGAATGGGGTGATTCCCTTCACATAACCTATAGGGAAACTTAATTTTACCCTTATTTCCATGAACTTTACTACCACTAGTTGATGGTGTGTCACCAACATGATCTCCAGAATTTGATGACACAGGATGATGTGAATGAGAATACCATTCGTCTAAGATCTGGGGGATACCAAAACAATTTCGAAGAAGATGGTCTCCCATACAAAGTTTGCAAGGATATCGAAGTTTGTGAAGCTTATTGAACGATTTCTCATCAGAAGTTGCATTCGAAGCAATGGTTGCTTGGTTGCCCCCCTGCCAAATTTTCTTCTTCTTCTTCTTATCCACCTGGTTACTAGTGTCAATACTTTCACGAGGCAGAGAGGAAGAAGGGGAGGAAGAAACAACCGACGAAGAAGGTAAAGGGTCAACTTTAGGATCAATTGGAGGTTGATTTTGTCCAGTTGTAGGAATATTCACTTGCAGGGGCAGGGAGGTTGAGAACAACCATACTGGAAAGCTGATGGTAAGTCCTGTAAGGGACAATGTAGCCATAAATGGAGCACCAATATTTCTAAAAGGAGGAAAAGGAATAGGATTCCCATCAAAAGGAATTCCTTGATTGGTGGACTCCGAAGTTGTTGCCATATGTCTCAACATAAGATCAACTAAGGAGTGACGTGGAGGATGTTATCCACGGTCAATTAATTTTATTTTAATCAAAATAACATAACAAAATAAAAGATGGATAATTTAGGCAAAATGATTATCAAGTAACTATGAACTGCAATATACTGCCTTAGTAAACCAAGGACTTAACATACGTGTAGGAAATCTACTCGAATGCTATGTTCAGTGTATCATAATGTACAAGGCAGTCGACTCGGTTACCTATGGATGGATAGCAACCTAATGTAGTCCTCCCATATATACCCGAAAGTATGTGGAGGCCCAATCTGTGTTAGCACTGTCTAATGCGAAACCGCATAGTGAGAGCATTCCTTTATACTTTTCGTACTATAACACCGCCCTATATACTCGAAGGTACATGGATGAGTTAAGATATACTTACGTACGTGGAATGAGGTATCACACTCAGAATGTATTGCAAACAATTAATGAAAGCTGCTTTGTTTTACAACGCCGGAACACGTCTCTAGCCTAGAACCTCTAAATGTTATTCGTTAGGTGACAATGCTCCATTAGGTTAATTAAGATAAATTTTAAGTTGATCTTGATTAAGATTTTGTCTTTTAGGTCTATCGCGTGATGTCTTTGAAATTCTTAGAATGCAACTATGATGAGAAACATTCTTTCATTTTGTTTGAACAATGAAAACCTTAACTACAAGGGATAGAGAAATCAAAACGTTTAATCAAAGAGCAAGGAGCACATCTAATGCGATTTCCCTATACTATTCCTACAAGCACACACAAACCTATAGATGCATAATGCAAGTTTTTCTTTTCAATTCCCTTAATGTTTAGATGAACAAAAGGAAACTAAATGCACATACAATCAATCAATACTTTACTCAAGAAACGAAGACTTTACAACGATTCCTTTTCGAAAGAAATGAAGGCTTTTACGACACTTTCTTTTCAGAAAATATTAATTGACTATAAGCTAAATTTGACAATGAACTGATAATGATAAAGAAATCATTTAAGAAACACTAAAAAATCAAGGCCAAAGTAGGGCTAGGAAGAGAAATGCAACTTGATTTCAGAATCACAAGAATCATTGATCTTTTAGCAAGCAAGAAGAGAAGCAACTTTGGAAAAATCAGACCAAAGGTGGGTTTTTTAGCTTAGAGGAATGAACGCAGGCCAAAGAGGGAGACAGTGTGCTGCAATGCACTGTCTCTAAGGTAGGGGCTGCTCTACAACGCACTGTGTCAAGACAAACACTGCGCTGGTGCCAGAGAGTCAATTCAAGAGACATTCAAGTTTTTGACTAAAAACACTTCAAGAAGACTTAAATGAAATCAATAAAGCTAAGAAAAGTCTACTAGGGTGTAATATGATGAGGGTAAGCCACCAAGAATGGCAGTTGTTCCCCAGTGGATTCGCAAATTTGTTATATGGAATTTGCATCTATGGATAAACACATTTTCCCTAGGTGGGTGACTACACCTAGAACATCAGAAAGAAAGTAGTTTAACCTTTTCTTATAGAAGATAGATGAGATGGAGGAACTTACTTGTAGTATTTTGCTTCCTATATCTCTTTTGAATTGCTCTGGTCGCTCCCACTTGAACTAAATCTGCTCAAAAGGTACCTATATCAGGAGAAACAGAAACAAGAAATGATCAAAGCATACATGATCTATCAACTATAAAACAATGGAATTTAATACATTGCAACACATAATCATCACAGATATGAGCAATCATATGAGAAATGGAATAAGATGTTTATTAATGTAGAAGAAAGAGTATCACCCAATACAATTCGATCCTGTGCCACTCCTCTAGCTTCAGTTCAACCCTCGCCACATCAAAAGTACAAAACTCTAGCAGCATAACATTGCTTAACATAAACTCAATGCTCAAACCAATACAATTTCCTTACAAACTTCAGATTCTAGCCCCTTGATCACTATGATGAGTGCTCAATTTATAGGAAATGGAGGTGGTTTTGTCATAAATGAGGGTATTTAATGACCTTCCAAACTTGGAGTTAGTTTCCATCGAGCAAGGGATGAGAGGATAGGAGGTTAATGGATCCTTAGTCTATCCAATTTCGCTCATAGGAGGAGATAAGAGATGGGAACCTTTTAGAATCATCTAGAATGAAGGATATTCCTAGAACCCTATGCAAATTTTTCTCAATCTCGCCCAACGTAGGCTAAAGAGGGCCTAAGTGCACTATAGTGTAGGTCATAGTGGGCCTGCCTACTTTGCAGTGCATTGTCTCAAGTCTTAGGTTGTGCTGGTGTCCCTAGGAGGCATTTCAGGAAGGCTTCAAGCTAGGAAACTTTCATAGAAGGAAGCATTCAATGAGTTGACTTGTCTAGGGCATGTAACAACTGAATTAGGATTTGATGAGCCCTAAAAGTACTGATATGAATGTTGGGAGTGATGTGTCCAAATAGACTTGTAACACATATCTTTTGCATATGAGTTCTATTTAACGTGATTCAAATTGTGTTGGAATATTCTCGTCTGTTGGGTTGTGTTATCTTCTTTCCATAACTAGCCCCAGTAGTTAAGTTAGGGGGGCGGAGCCACCCCTTCGGGTGAAGCACCCTAGGAATTGTTTTTTTTGGACCCTATATTAGATGGGCAGACCTACCTATGGTTTTGTGCATGCATTATACACATAGTTTTGAGCGTGATGGTTTTCAATCCATGGTATTTTATAGATCTGTTCAAGGGAACTACGGTTATATTCTAATCCAGGGTTAATGGATTGGGGTTTATGGAAGCTTCAGCATGTATATATATGCATTTTAACATTGAAAGGAACATATTGAAAAATCAATCTAGTTGTCTCGGTTTTGGGATCCAGGGGAAAATCTCTGTGTATATTCATTTTATGTGTTATGCTCTTGCCGTTGTTTATTTTTTGTTTTTAGAATTTGTATGCAGGTTATTTTTGTACGGGGTTAAAACCTACATTTGGTATAATATTTGTTTTGGTTTCAATAAGGTGCCTTTGCTGCCAAGGGTTTTTTTCTCAGGCCTGTGGTGAACCCTGTTCAATGGGAGATCTGTGGATCGATTCTTGTGGTGAAAGAAGATGGCGAGAAGTGGAAAGATAGAGATTGAGAAATTTAATGGTCAAAGTTTTGAGTTGTGGAAACTCAAGATGGAGGATTTGTTGGTGGATAAAGATTGGTGGATCACAATAGATCCAGGTACTAAACCAACGATAATGTTCGACGAAGAATGGAAGATGTTGGATCGGAAGGCGAAGAGCATAATACGATCGTGTGTCTCAGATTCAATATTATTGAATGTATCAGGGGAAGCTATGACGAAGGATTTGTGGGACAAGTTAGGGACTTTGTACCAATCTAAGTCTTTGGTGAATAAATTGTTCCTACGGAAAAGATGTATAACCTGGGGATGAAATATGGAGACTTGGTGATAGAGCATCTAAACACATTTAATACTATGGTAAGCCAATTATTATCTGTTGATATTAATATTTCAGAAGAAGATAAGTGCATCAGTTTTTTGTTTTCTCTACCAGATTCATGGGAGAGTCTGGTTGTTGCAATAGGTAGCAAAGCAACTGCCTTGCATTTTGATGAAATAGTTTCATCCTTGTTGACGGAGGAGATGAGACGGAAAAATATGGAGAGCTAGAATGGTGATGCCTTGTCTGTACGAGGACGATCCCAGAATAGAAACAAAAATAAGTCCTCCAGTGGGAGATCTAAATCTAAAGGGAGATTTAAATCTCTAGGAAAACCTGTAAAGGTGTGATGGAAATGCGGAAAGGAAGGGCACTACAAAAGGGATTGTAAATCTAAAGCTCCTGAGAAAGGAAAGGGATCTAATGATACTCCTTCCACAGAGGCGAAAACCACCTCAGATGAAGGTGGGGATGTGTACTTGGCTTCTTCTTCAAGTACACATGTAGATCATGAGGCATGGTTGATTGATTCAGGTGCATATAAAGAGTGGTTCTGTGAGTATGAGAAATATGATGGTGGTGATGTCTTCTTAGGTTATGGCAAGAAGGCTAGAATCATTTCATGGAAAAGTCAAGTATAAACTGTAAGGTGTAAGGATTAGAACACTTCTGGGTGTTCTACATATTCCTGCATTAGCCAAAAATCTGATTTATGTAAGCAAGTTGGATGATGCAGGTGTAAAAATAGTGTTCGAGAAAGATACCTGCAAGATGGTTCGGGGAGCACTGGTATTGATGCGGGAAGTTCAGATTGGGAATCTGTACAAGTTGCAAGGTAGCACTGTTATTGATGGGTGCAACATCTATATGGTTCCTGAAAGTGGAGCAGAAAATCTAGTTGTCTCTAGAAAAAGGACCATGCTATGGCATCAAAGGCTTGGACATGTTGGAGAGAAGGGGCTTTGAATACTTCATGGTAAAGGTATGGTAGAATGTATATCTAATAGCTCTCTGGATTTTGATTTTTGTGAATATTGTGTATATGGGAAGCAGAATTGGGTGAGTTTCCCCTCTGGTGGTAAGAGGGCGAAACATATATTAGAGCTTGTGCACAGTGATGTGTTTGGACCTATGTCGGTTCCATCACTGGGTAAGTTTGTGTGCTATGTATCATTTATAGATGAATTCTCAAGGAATACATGGATACATTTCCTCAAGAAGAATCTAAAGTCTTTGACAAGTTTAAGAATTTAAGGCTCTGGTGGAAAACTAGACAGGGAAGAAGATAAAAGTGCTAAGGACAGATAACGCGGAGAGTTTTGCAAAAGGAATTTGAAGAGTTCTGTAAGAAGTGTCGTAAAACATGGAAGAAGACTACTCCATACACACCTGAGCAAAATGGAGTCGCAGAAAGAATGAACAAGATGTTGATGGAAAGGGAAAGAAGCATGCTCAGTGGTTCCGGGTTAGGACATGAACTTTTGGGTAGAGGTGGTAGAGACTGCATGTTACCTGGTCAATAGATCACCTTCATCAGTGTTGGAGGATAAGACTCCACAAGAGTTATGGACTGGTAAGAAACCTTCTCTTTCACATATGAGGGTATTTGGATGTGATGCACATGTACATGTTCCAAAGGAGAAAAGAACAAAGTTGGATAGTAAATCTGAAAAGTGCATCTTTATTGGGTATAAGGATGGTTTAAAAGGTTATAAGCTTTGGAACTTAGTAACAACGAAGGTTGTGTATAGCCAAGATGTGGTGTTTAGAGAGGTGAAAAATGTTATTAAAAATGAAGTCCTACAAAAGGAACCTGAGAAGATAGAGTTTGAGCTAAAGGAGGAAGAATTAAACTCTACAACAGAAGAGGAATCAGAAGATGAAGATCCACAAACTCTGGTTGTGAGAAGATAAATTCGAGAAAGAATGCAGCCAGAAAGGTATAGCCCATCTGTTTTCTATTCAAATTTTGCTTTATCTATTACTGGTGATGATCCCAGAACTGTGAAGGAAGCAGTAGATTCAAAGGATGGAAAACTCTGGAAATAGGCCATGGTTGATGAAATGGAATCTTTGCACAAAAATGAGTCTTGGGATCTGGTGGAGTTGCCGATTGGAAGGGAACCCATTGGCAGCAAATGGTTGTTCAAGAAGAAGATGAATGTAGAAGGAAAGGTGGAGAAATACAAAGCTTGACTGGTAGCCAAAGGTTATTTTGAGGTTCTGGGAAATGATTCTAGTGATATTTTTTCTCCTATTGCCAAGGTAGCTTCTATTATATTACTTTTATCTGTTTTTGTTGCTTTGATTTTGAGGTGGAACAAATGGATGTGAAGACAAAATTTCTTCACGGGGATCTAGAAGAAGAAATCTACATGAAGCAACCTGAAGGCTTTGCGGTGAAGGGTAAGAACGAACTAGTATCCAAGTTAAAAAAGTCTCTATATGGATTAAAACAGTCACCAAGGATGTGGTATCAGAAGTTTGATACAAGCAAAGCTGATCATTGTGTGTATTTTAAATTAATTGGTGACCATGTTATTTATTTGGTCTTGTATGTGGATGATATGTTGTTGGTTGGAAATGACAAAGAAATTATCCAAGATTTGAAGACCAAAATGTCCTCCAAATTCGGCATGAAATATCTTTGTGCTGCAAAATATATTTTGGGCATGGAAATTAAACGAGATCGGGAAAAGAGGAAGCTCTGGTTAAACTAGAGGAACTATGTCGAGACAATACTGAGGAGGTTTAATATGCAGGATAATAAACCGACGAAGGTTCCTATTCCTATAGCTATAAAGTTATATGCTGAACATTGTCCCAAGACACAAGAAGAGGAAGAGGACATGTCCCGTGTTCCATATGCAAGTGCAATCGGTAGCCTGATGTATGCGATGGTCTGTACTAGACCAAACATTGCACATGCAGTGGGAGTATTGAGCAGGTTTATTTCAAACCCAAGGAAGGAGTATTGGACAACAGTGAAGCGGGTTTTCAGGTATTTGCGTGGCATTAGTGATTGTGGTTTGTGCTACTAAGGAAGACTAGGATTGGACAAAGTTTTGGACATCTATGGCTTTGTTGATGTAGACTGGGTTGGAGATTTGGATCAGAGAATATCTACAAGTGGGTATGGGTTTGACCTATTTGGAGGTGCAGTCAGTTGGATGAGTAAGAAACAATCTGTAGTGGCACTGTTAACTATAGAGGCAGAATACATGACAACCACTCATGCAAGCAACGAAGAAGTTTGGTTGTAGAGATTGTGTTCAAGTATGGGGTTAGTACAACAAGCTATAAGGACAGAATGTGACAGCCAAAGTGCAATTTTCTTGGCAAAGAATTCTGCTTATCATTCAAAGACAAAGCACATTGATGTTCAGTATCACTTTGTGAGGATATGGTACAAGACGAAAAGGTGTTGCTTGTAAAGGTTGACACTTTGAAGAATACTGCAGATGCATTGAAAAAGTCTGTGAGCACGGAGAAGTTCTCTTGGTGTAGAGAAACAATGGGTGTTTCAGGGTTGGACCAATGACTAAGATCTCCTGTGGAAAGAAAACAATAAGTGAGAGAATGGTGGGTTGCGTTATATTGTTTCCACGACTGGCCCTAATAGTTAAGCTAGGGGGCAAAGCTGCCCCCATAGTTGGGGGGTTTGAGGGGGGCGGTAGCCCCCCTCTACGGGGTCCAGGGCAATGCCCCGGGAATTTTTTTTTGGAACCTATATTAGGTGGGCGGACCTACCTATGGTTTTGTTCATGGATTTCGCACATGGTTTTGGGTGCAATGGTTTTCACTCCATGGTATTTTGTAGATCCGGTCAAGGGAACTATGGTTATGTTCTAATCTAGGGTTAATGTATTGGGGTTTATGGATGCTTCGACATGTATATATATTTATTGTAAAATTGAAAGGAACATAATGAAAAATAAATTTGGTAGTCCCGGTTTTGGGATCCAGGGGGAAACCTCTGTGTATATTTGTTTATGTGTTATACTCTCGCCATTGTTTATTTTCTATTTTTAGAATTCAGATGCAGGTAATTTCTGTACGGGGTTAAATCCTGCTTCATCGAGCTCTTGAACATGGTGTTGTTTTCATCATGTTTTGAGCAGTTTTATTTTTAGGCCTTTCTAAATCCTCCTAGATCATTCCTCCCCACTAATATATTTTCAGACCTCCAAAAGGGTATTAATCAGACACCAAGTGAAGGAAACAACTCCCCACTTGTCAGGTATCTTTCCACCCTATTATGTGCACTTAGGTCATCACAACAAGTTACACAACAATTATGACAACCAAAACCATATTGCTACCCATTTTCATTTTTTCACATCCTTCTACGTTTATTACTCCAACCACTACCAATGTAAAACACATTAGCAGCATTTAAAAATACAAGGATATTATTGAAAATGAGATAAAAACATGTTTCATCCTCTTAACACATTCAAACAACAAATTCTCTTAGGGAAGCAAACTACAATGAAGGTTTTTCATCCACTTTTGGCCAAACTAATCGAATGGTTTCTCTTTCTCGAGATGCTCCTCTTGCTTTGTTGGTATATGCACAATCTTCTTGCCCTTCTTTGGGCCATGTTCCACATAGTGTTTATGTTGGTATGTTGGCATTGATTTCAACCAGACTATCATTGAGGTTAGAGGTAGTAAATGTTGGCATTGATGAGCATGTTGTTCAGGGGGAGTCCCATGGTTGTTGTAATGTTCTATAGAGAATCATCATAGTAGTAGGCTTAAAGGAGAATCCATGAAAATATGATTATGATGGCATCAACCCAAGGTTTCGGAAGCAGTACCCAGAAGCCCAAAAGCCCATAAGGAATATAAAAAGGAGAATAAAGCCCTAGGATTTTGCAGCAGAGAACAAAGACGGGTGACTAACTTTCTTACTGACATTTGATTTTTTTTTCAAATATCGATAGATGTGCCCAGGACTTGGTTTTGTAAATATTTCATGTGTTCCAGTGATCAAGGGCCTTCGAGCCATGAATAAAGAAAAACACTATGGAAAAGCGTTTGAAGGTGATCAGGCTAAAATCAAAGGAAATATGCTAAGGAAAGTGCTAAGGATAGGTGAGTCAGTGCCTAAAAAACCATAACTCTTGTGAAATTGTATTTAATGAAAGGTTACATGTACCAGGGCTTGTAGGATCTGACTCATATAACAACATATGTTTAAAAATATGGATGAGTCGGAAACTATTTTTATCATAGTCATGGATGAATCAACAAATACAATGCATAGTATGCAGATGATGTATGAGTCGGCAGCTAAAAGTAAATGAACATAGAGATGTTGGTGCCATTGTAATAATGGCAACTGTTGAAACAAGCCTCTGTTTGTTTCACTTGCACACCATGAGAAATTTAATGAGGAAGATGACTCAGGGACTCCATGCCAATGAGTTTATGAGCTTTGATGGCATGATGCAGTTGGAGCAGGAAGAAGAGACATACATGAAGTACATTCTAAGATCTGTGGGAATTTAAGAGGAATGGAGAACCAAGTTATCTGTGCAGGTTGAATTCAATAAAGGTTCTTGTTGAGTGTGTAGAGCATATTGGGATTAAATTCTCAAGTATGGGGAATCCACACGTGTCCATTCTTATATTTAATACAGTTACAATTGCCTTGCAGTTTTGATTGAACAACAATAGATAGTGCCATGTTGAAGCATTATATCAAGCATTGAGCAACAGAGACAATACAGATAGCAGGAGGACAATAGAGACATCAAAGATAACGAGAGGATAATAGAAACAACATCTACCTTTATGAGGTAGAGGAAGAAAACTAAGGATTGCCTTTGAGTAAGGTGGTGAATACCATAGTCGTGTTAATGTAGAGCGAGTGAGTAGTAGAGAGCTAAGTGTCGAGAGCTAACTCTGTCTATAGTAATGCAGAGGGTTGAGACTAGAGTTGGTTGAGTAGTGATTCTACAAACCTAAAGGAAAGGAGTTTGTATTGTTGTACTTTGGAAGACCCTCCGGCTGAAGGGAGGTTAGTGCCCAAGACATTTGTTTAATATTGTGAAAAGATGAGTTTGTTGTCCCATTGTTCAAACCCCATAGATTATTATTAGAAAGACAATGCCTCTTGATATTCTATGGACAAGAAAAATGATTTAAAGTGGCCTTCTGATGTTAAATACAAGTTTAATGAAAGAACAGTTAGAAAAGAAAGTGAAAAGTCTCCAACACAAGCTTCTTAATATAGAATGTTTGTTTTCAACCTTAGAAGAAATATGGAATCAAAAGGAGATGATATATAGAAAAGAGGAGCCCATAATTAAGGAACTTTTAACTTTAACTTACAGGAAATTGATTTTGTAGAACTGTAAAATTAAAGGCCAACATATTCATTACTTGTTTCTATGAAGAAACACATAAAATGGATATAACAGGAAATACATTTTGTACACAACAGATGTCTAGTATCACTTCAAATACTTTACTCAAATGCACATTAAGATTGAAATATACAAGTAGTTTCTGCTCCTGAGGTGCAAAAATTGGAACCCTCATTTCTCTTTCTGAATTAGATTATACAAAATTTCAAAAGGATGGTTAAGAAATTATCAACTACCAAAACTACATAACTTCCTACACTACTTCAGAATTAATAGTTCTTTCAAACTTTACATTTTGAAAAGGGAAAATTCAAATACATGATTGAAAGTATATGTCAAAATTTTTGTATGACAGGTGTCGCTGCTTCATTTGGTAATATGAGATTGAGCTACAGATGAAGGTCTTGCTTCTGCACTTGTTGATGTTGGTGACATCCACTCTCTGCATTTTTTCCACATGGCTCAATCTGAGCTGGGACTCTTAACAAACCTTGTGTGTGCCACCCTAACGTTAGTGATTCTTCTATAAGTTGGTTTGTCCACAAAAAGAGTTCTCATCAACCACAATAGCTGAAAATCCATTTTCAAATAGTTCAGAATAGTAGCTCCCTTCAACACTATTGTTCTTTCATGAGTTGATCCAATTTTATTTCTGCCTCCACCAACAAAGTTTTCGTAAGTCTCCTTAGGTAATAAATCACCCTGTAGGTCCCAACGTGATGGAAAACTTGCTCTAGTTCTCTTATCAAAATCAATGTTGAACTTCATTACAACTTCTTTAACCTCTGCTAATTTTGTCTCTGTTGTATTCCTCTAGAGGTTCTTTACAATCATTTTATTTATTTATATCACATATTCAGTTCTATATTCAACTCCTAATTCCCTTTACTGTTGAGAAGTTCTTGAATTTAAGGAAATCAATCATTTTCTTTATGAATTGAGATCTTTGTTGTAATTTTTGTTTATTTGCAATAATTAGATTTTCCAAATCTCTAATGATGATATTTTCCTTTTCTACTATAGATAATGATTCCCAGATGTTCCTAAAAATATGAATGATTCCATTCCATAGGATTTCTCTAGCTTGAATAAGGGACATATTTCCCTTCACTTTCTCCTTTAATTCCTTGATTTCCTGAGAAGTAGCTTGAAAGTCATTCCTGTACTTGTCTGCATTTTCCTTAGACATTTCCAAATTCTCTTTTAGTAGCGTTTATGACTTTCAAGGAAGTCTCATAGTCCCTTTGAAATTTCTTCTTCTAATTCTCAAAAATCTGCAATTCAGTCATGACTCTAGTCAGCGTATCAGCTGGGTCCTCAAAATCAACTTGTACTACAATAGTATAGACATGAGAGTCAGTTTTCTGCGGCAAAACATAATTGATTTATTTTAATATTTTGATTTCACCATTTCTCTATATGATCTCTTCAGTCAGAGCCTCTTTCTCTTTTTCCACCTGTGCCACTTCTGAAGCCATTATGTGCTCTATTGAAGGCATCTTTAGTTTCTTCCTTAAATCCCGGACTTTTGTTTCAACTCCCTGCAATAGTTGTTGAACAACAGTTCTGTCCTTTGGATTTACTCCAATTTTAACAATCATTTTCTTCAATTCTTCATTTTGAGTGGCTAAATCTTTGGAGTTGGCTTTTTCAATTTTAATTGGTTAACCATATTTTCTAATAAAGTCTCTACTCTATTAGCAGCCAAGGAGGTCTTCTTCAAACCACTGTAAATAAATTCACCAATGTGCCTATGAAAAATGATTTTATCAGGCAGAGGGATTTACCTAGCATCTACTGTCAAGTTGGCAGTCTTAAAACCTGATGAAGAAGAGACAGTCAAAGTAGAAGGGTGAGAAAATTTTATTTTAACTTGATTCCTCTCCAAATCTACAACAGAAATAAGTATGGTATGATAATATGAAATAAACTGTGCCTCCACATAGGATTCCATGCTTTCTCTAACCTTCATGTTTCTTTCTTCAATCTGATAATACATTTGTTTTATCATTGATACAGAACTCTGACCATTCTCTTTTGGAACAAAAGAAAATGGTGTACAAACAACTTCTCCTAGTTGTAACTGAAAACCTGAAACAGATGATGAACTTCCACCCTCAGAAAGCTTAGATCTTTTAGTACTTCTATCTGTTTCTTCTTCTATGTCAATAACATCCTCACTACTTCTTTCTAAATTTTTATCAGTTTGATGAGGAGTTCAACTTCCACCCCTCCTGACAAAATAGATTGTCCTCTGTTGGATAATTTCTCCATCTCTGGTCGAGCTTCATGTATAAAGGGAGCATAGGAATTTTATACCCTCCTATTTTAAATAATATGATGTGGGGCATATGGTCGACATTATCGGGTAGAACATGTATATGTAAAGAGACAATCATTCAATTGTGGCATCATGGTTGTCTTCAAGCAATGTAGTCGATCAAGCTTAAGAGATAAGAATATTATTGAAGCTGGGAATCTACAATATGTTGGGAAAATACAACAAATTATTGAGTTGGATTACTACTCTTTTAAGTGTTGTATTTTTAAGTGTAGATGGTATGAATAATTTGAGAGGACATGAAGACATGATACCCATAGTGGATAGTTTTCTATCTATTCCTCAAAGCTCCTGATAGAGGATAAGGAGCCTTATGTTCTACCAATTCATTGTGAGCAGGTATTTGTTTAACACAAAGAATTATAAGCGGTAGTGATCAATAATATATTAATACATTGTTTATTGTGAATATATACATGTATTTAATCAATAATTTTTTTTTTATAATATACATCTAATATATGTATGTACTCATTCATGTCCAGGTACTTTTATATGAAGATATTCTAGATCCAAAATGGATATTTGTCATACATTATGATCCAATATTAAGGCATGTGTTTTATGATGCATTAGTAGATACTGAGAAAAACAATGATGGTAAACAAAATGAGAAAAGTATTAAAGAACATCGAAGAAATTGATATCCATGATGATGTTGAAGATGGTTATGTTCAGGCACAACAATACAACATTAATACAGAGTTACATGATGTTACTGAAGACAACAATATGGATGGTATAGAAAATTTTGATCCAAATACATCTGGTAACAATATGGATGGTCTACAGTAATATTTCAATGATGATGAAGATGATGCAAGTCAAGATGAGGATGATGATAATATTAACTACTTGAAATATCATATGGATATTGACAATGATACATTGGATGACGTTGTTGCAGGCAATGATGTTAATGACCAAGACTTCTAGATTTTCAGAATTATTTGTAATTCGTGTTTAAAGAATGATGATTCTTATAGGCTAAACTTGAAATGCTTCAATATTATTTGTGTCAATACAAATTACCTATTGCAATATCATTAAAGTGTTCAAGATATGGTATGAATTTTTTGGAAAAAAATAGGATTACTTGAGTGCTTCTTCCATTCATTTTGTATCAACATGTGTTCGTGAAGACATAAAAGTTAATAAAATATTAGCTATCGTATCTCACAATGATTTGAATAAGAATTTTTGTTAAGCTCATTATTTTTATATTGTTTTCATTTAATGTTGGTCAACCCGCTCTTACATTTAATTATCAATCTAGGTAGGCTTTAATTTTTACAAGATTTAGGTAGAGGAGGAATGATCTGTTGTAGAGTTTTCTGAACCCAACGTTTCAGACTACCAAGTGAGTCCATCATCAGGGGAGGATGCATCAATAGATATTCTTAAGATCTTAATGATGTATCCAAGAGCTATAATTAGGGTATGCATATAAGTTATTAAACAAAAGAGATAAGAAAATAGGTCGGCTCTCTTTTATTTAATTAATTAATTAAACTTTATTATTATTATTATTATTATTAATTTAATTCATTAATTTATTCAAGGGGATAACTTAATTGATTAATTTTATTATTTATAGAATTAATTATTATGTTTATTAATTTTATTTTAAATAATTGGTTCAATTGATTCATTAATTTGTTTAAATAATAAATTAATTTGTTTGATTAATAAAATTAATTAATTTAATTATTTATTCTTTATTAATATGTTTATTCATTTATTTACATTAATTAATTATGATTTGATTAATTAATTCATTAATTAATAAGTTCAAAGGGATAAATTAATTTCTTATTTTTCTATTTCTAGAATTAATTATTAGGTTTCTTACTTTTATGATTTTTTTTTTGATTGATTAATTCATTACTATGTTTGACTAATTAACTAATTTTTTGATAGTTAATTAAACGAATAGATTAGTTAACTAAATTTATTATTATTATTATTATTATTATTAGATTTAGTGATTTATTTATCTATAATTTATAGAGTTAATTTATTTTT